>RJWT010045171.1:0-11706 GCA_004365215.1 Cuniculus paca
GAAAATCATTACCATGAATTTGCAGTGAAATCCAAAGCCAGTAGATGGAGCTTTTCAGTTACTGTTATATAATCCTCAGTTAAATCTTCCATGTAAAATAACATACAGGGAATTTAGAATTTAGAAATGAACACAAATGCTCATTTTTTTCTGATTAAAGGTATTCAATTACTACTTATCAGAAGTAGGTTATTTTTTGAAAAATATTTACTTTTTTATATATATGTCATATATATAATTTTTGTGCGCTTGCCAAGCATGATCTTGCTACTTACACAAGAAAATCATATGGAAACTGAAGTCACTTAATGCCTTGGTATTTAGGTAATAAGCTTTTATTTGATCAATTTTACAGATGTGCTGACACTTACTAACATATTATTTCAACTAAAGATTCAAATAATATTTAACCATGTGGTCTTAACCAAAACAAATCAATGTACGTGGGCACTGAGCAAATTCTAATTCATCTATAAATTATTAAGATAATCGTTTTTATATCTGCTTTTTATAACTGAGAGAAAGTAAAGCACAGAGGCTAAGGAACAAGCTAAAGGGTAGACAGATGCAAGGTGCTGGGACAGGATACAAAATGCTGTCAGAATCCAGCAGCAGTTCAGTGATCCTCCCCCACTCCTCCTCCACCATCTACCATTGCACAGTCCTCTCTTAATTTGTTGTTTAATTTAGGTTGACTGGCATCATCTGTAATCTGTCTTCTAGGCTACTGTGAGAAAGTAACTGGTAGGTTACTGGTAGCCTAAAGGTTACTTGTAGCTACATGCTGTTTCTCAATGACTATGCCATTCATTCACCTCAAATCAGCTCACACAGCTTTATGTGATCACATCTTCACAAACATGAGGAAGAATGCTGTACGAGATAGAGACAAATGCCACATTCATATAATCTCTATTATACCATATTCTTATAATTCTTCAATTTTATCATTACTATTATTAATCTCTTAAACTACTTAATTTATAAATCAAATATTAACAGCTTTCTATGTATGTATGAGATGAAAAAAAGTACAAGATAACTTTTTGTATTATCTGCATTTTCAGCATCCCCCATGTTCTTGGAGTGGGTCCCATTGGATAAGGATGGACTCTAGTACTCATCACGGATACTAAACTGCCTTTGTACACTTTGAGGTATCTCTGCTCCATCCCACTACTGTGTCTACTATCTTAGAGTCCCAAAATTGTTTCTTTAGAATCCATACTGTAAAAATATATTCTACATATTGCAAAAGTCATATATATATATATATATATATATATATATATATATGTATATGTATATATGGCAAAGATTTTAGGTAGAGTGGAAGCAAAGCTTAAAATCATTAAAAACCTTCTGCTCACCCTACGCATAAATGTCTCCATTGTAACTTTGCCTAGGCTTCGGGTCCTTAATTTTCCAGGGAACAGTGGGTAAATATCTCAACTAACACACAACCTCTTATATTTTGAAAGTACACTTGGTTTCAGAATCTCATCTTTTTCAATATAAGAATTAGTTTTATTCCCCTTTTCTTCCTCACTTTAGAGTCCAACCAGTATGCTTCAATCCACTGTAGGATGTAAAATACAGAAAGGAAGGCTTCCAGTTATTTTCAAATGCATAAGCTTTTAAATTTAGGGCACATGATTGCTTTCAAGAGTGACGATATATGATGAGATACAATGCCTCAGAAGCAGAACCTAGGAAGGTAAAAATGTTCTCTCCCATTTCCATAATGATTTTTTGACTGGGAATGACCCCCCTTTCTTTTTTGACTGGAAATGAATAGATACTTCTCAAAAAAAGAAGTACAAACGATACTATGTATATGAAAAAAACTGTTAACAATGGGGAATTATGATCTAAAAACAGATCACGGTTGAGATATCTTTTACTCCACACTTCTCCATTCCTTAAAATCCTAAGAGAATGAATCTGTTTCCTCATATCACTCAACCTTCAAGGTATGTGTGTGCTGGCATCTTATGGGGACCAGTCCTTATTAAAATCATTAAAAACCTTCTGACTGGACGAGGTCGTTGCCCTGTGTGTGTCCTCATATGCATCAGGAATCCCAGGACATTAACTGTGCTTTTGTCTTTTATCTGTTATAGCGTGCTGTCTATTACACTATAAGTGTCTGTCCTGCCCACACCAGTGCTGTAAGAAATAAAGGCACTCAGCTAGTGCTCTTAAAAAAAATTAATAACACTGAGAGTCCGTCATACTCCAAAGAGAATGACTATCATGAAGCACTCAGATACAGCAAATGCTGGTGAGCATCTAGGGGAATAGGATCCCTCCTGCATTTCTGGAAGGAATGGGAACTTCTACAACAACCTTAGAAATCAATATGGGATTTACACACACACACACACACACACACACACACACACACACACACACAGTGTGATCAACATATACAGTGAGTGATTAAATTAATAAAGTATTGCAATAAAAGACACGTTATCATTAATCTCCCACTAACTATTCCTCTTCCTTGCTTTAAACACATTAATTTCATTTTTCTTGCCATGTTCTGAAGCAGCCCTGGAAGTCCTTTTTCATGAGTTTAGTCGCGCTGCCATGGCTGTCTTGATGCCCTGAATCAGTTCCATACATTTACCTCCATGGTCATTCTGACTTTGGGGAAGACCCAGGAGCCATATGGTGCCATATTGCTGGTGAATAAAGTGGACATACATACATGCCAGAATATTTTTATGAGTTCAACTTTACATTGCAAGACATCTTGTAGAAGAATCCTTTGATTTTTCTTGTTACATTTCATAAAGGTACTTACTCAATAGGACTTTCAGCATAGGTTCAGAAAGTGGCAAGAATGATGGAATGTGTGTTCAAAGTGAAAAAAGAATTATTTTGAAAGGGATTAATGGTAATGTGTCTTTTTCTGGGATAATTATTTTAAAATTTAAACTGTGATCAAATATTTTGATCCATCCTTATTCCTTGTATATTGTATAAAGTCTATATAATGAGAATATTCTTCTTTAATATTTCTCTCCTCACTTCCCACATCACTACTGTTAGTGAACTCAAGATATTCTGTACAGAAAGTAAGCGATGGAAGACATTTTACAGTAATAAAACCTCTGTAATTTGTTTAACATGGAATATTCCAACCATTTATGGGAACTTTTCCCCGGAAAATCTACTAATGTATCAAGAGAGTGGTAATATTTGAAAAAGTATAATTTGAAGACAAAAATGGCATAGGGTTTATTAGACATTGGTATTTAAATTTTTAAATGATACTCCTAAATTTATTTTAAGCTTTTCTAATACACATTTTAAAATATGATTCTGTTTCAATTCAATTTCTGCAAATATTTATGGGTAACTGCAGACATAAATGCATAAACAGAAGATTATCTTGAAATGAAAGTTTTTCACTTTTACTCATTAAAAAAGTATTTCCATAATGTTTTGGCTGATAGATATGTATAGTTCATATGTACACTAACCATATGTATCTGTGCTGGAGACTAAATACACACCCATAAAGTTCTTATGTTTAAACTTCAATGCCCAATGTGACAGTACTGAAATGTATGGTCATTTAAAGAACATTAGTATTGCATTAGTTCACAGAAGTATGGATGGCATGGTGGGATTAATGCCCTCAATAAAAGAAGAAATCTTTTCTCTACGCCATGTAAGAATGCAGAAATGAGGCGGCATTCTGCAAACCTGAAAGAAGGCCCTTAACAAAATTGAATCCGCTGCTATCTTGGTACCTTGTTTTTGAATTTCAGGTTTCCAGAAGCGTGAGAAGAAAATTAATAATTTATAATTATACTGTATGACACACGTTCTATGCATTTTGCTATAAAAGCCAGAAAATATTAAGAAAATTTGTCACAGTGTATATCTATTTGTATCTATCTCTATAGATTTATTTAATTACATGTGCAGCTATCAAGAGTTTTAAGTGGAATTGTCAAATGACTAAATATAATGATTACATTATACACATTTTATAACTGTAATATGTGACTTAATATATTAATAAATTTTGAGATACTGGTTCTTTAATCCAATTTTATATTTCATAAAATTGTAAATTTTTGATCTGTGCATCTCTAAGAATAATATTGCCATTTATAGATGTGATGAAGACACCTTAAACTGGGAGTGAAATGGTCAATATCAAGATTTTTTTGCTTAGTTACTTCGGCGATCCCAGTCTTATGTCGTTAAATGACCCTATCTCATCCAACTCCTACCCCTAGCAGGGACTTTTCTTAAAACATTTATGCACAGCAGGAACATCTATAACACACATTATCTTACACAAGTCCTTCGAGATTTAGTGTGATTCTTGGTCTGTACATCAACCTCCGTATCTTTTGGCTCTACATTCATGATTCACCCAACTGTGTATCAAAAATTTTCAGCAAAAATTTTCCTATAGCTAATATGTGGTTTTTCATTTTCATAATTCTTCCAAAATATAGTGTAGCATCTATTTATATGGCACTTACATTGTATGAGGTATTCTGAATAAAATGCAGAAGAGTTAAATATGTATAGGAAGGTATTCAGGTTATAGGCAAGTACTATGCTATTTTATAATAAAGGACAGGATCACCCATGATATTTGGTATCTATAAAGCTCCTAGAACCAATTTTCATGGCTATCAAAGAGTTACTGCATTTCTTTCCCAGGAAAATTATTTTCTTATCCATTCTTTTTCTTCTTTTAAATTTCAAGGAGTTCCACTAGAATACATTACTGCTAACACTCTAATTTTATAATTTTTTAGAGTTTTAACTCAGACATTCAAATTCAAGAGTGTAAAATTAAGTTAAACAGTTTTGAAAAGTACCATGTAGAAACAATTTCATGCTCTGGAATGAAGAATATTATGTAAAACTGTCTATTTTATCTCTCTTTAACACAGTGAGTTCTCGTTTCATCAGGGATCTGTTTTCATATACATACAGTGGACTTTTGATAGTGTAAACAAGTAATTCACATGTGTAAAAGAACGACCCATGGATATTCATAACTTTACATTCTTGTTTTAATGCTAATGATAGGATAGATTTTGCTTAAAGGAAAACAAATACTAACAGAAAGCTAGGAAACAAGAATCAGTCAAGAGCTTTAAATAGCAAAGTGGGTCATGAAGACAAGCAGAAAATATTCAATGTCTTTTTTTAAAAGGAAGTATTCTTAAAAGATGTACTCTAGTCAATGATATTTTTAATAGAGCAGCATAACACTCAACATCACAGAAAACTATTTATATAGTGAACTATTATATGATTGGGAGAAAAAAATGTCCTCTTTCATAAGTATGAAAACGGATAAGAATCCTTGTTTAAAGCGTAAGTCCACTTTAACAGGGCCTATGTAATGTCATTGTGCAGAACTGATGAGAGAAGCAAAAATATTTCCCAGAATCAAATAGAAATAACTATGAATAAACTCACTTGAATTAAACAATGCCAGATTTAAAACAAACCTAAAAATATCTTGATGCATAGCTTGAACCTAAAATGGGCACATAATAAAAAGAATGTGAGGTTAACAAATTTGAGGCAATTGAATAATTTAGTGTTTCAATGTTGTATATAATTATTGGTCTTTGTAGTCAAAGGAGTATAAACAGCTCAACTGCAAATTGGTCTTGTTAGAAGACGATTTAGTACAAAAATCCTTTATTTACCATTCTCTCTACAGCTCCTTGTTCCCAACATTCATATGCAAAATTTTTGAAAATTGTAAGTAGACCACTATTATTCATATATGCAAGAATCTTTTCTTGTGAGCAACGTTTCTTAATTCTCCTATCCCAAGTCACTTCTTCTTTGTAATCTGTGTCTCAAAATTTTACTGCAGCAATTGGATGTCATAACTTTCCTTCTTTCTTCATGTGCAATTAACCAAACAGTATTAGCACCACAAAATTTCTTATAAAAGGCATTTCTCCATCTTTACTGGAGTATTCAAAAATTGTCTCCTCAATAGTTGCATAAGCCTTCTTCCTAGTCTGTCTCCTTCTTGCACTTTATTTTTCGGTCTGTTTGCCACGTGACAATGATTGCCATCACTGCTATGAAGCACAAATATGCCCTTGTCTACCCTATCATTCCAATGTCATGTGTCAGATCATTCTGTGATTTTTCTATTAAGTTGAAAACACAATCCAAATACCTCAATTAACTTACAAAACTGGTTTCTCCTTTTTTCTCCCCAAGTACCGCCAACCCCCACACCCACACCTACTATCTTTTATGCCTGTCCTAAGAATACTTACTGGATTTATGACCCATCCTAATGTAGAATGATGTCTTCTTAAGATTGTTATTTTAATTATATCTGCAAATGAAATAATTTCAGATAAGTACACATACTGACTAGAACTTGACGTGGCTGCTCTTCAACCCTCCCCAGTGCTATTTTGTGGTGTTTAAAGTTAAGCAATAACACTGAAATATGTTAGGGACATTTTCCCAAGAATGAGCCTCTTGATATTGCAGATATTGCAGATATCCATGGAAGCTAGTGTTAGCGGGTTTAGACTTGCTTTAATAATTAAAACTGTTACACAATCGAAGGGAAGTAGTAATTTTCTATTCCAAGAATTTTTACATTAAGAAATTCCATAGTTTTATTCTGTCCTTCATTTCACTGCTCACAAGAAAAGATTTTAAGCCAGAAATATGGCAATGGCTCTGTCAGTTATTAATTGCTAAAATGGATGAACTTTAATTTCTACTGCTAAAAGGAAGATGCTAATTTTTCCTCCTAGATTTTTCTAACAATCAAATTAGATAATGCCTGCAAAGCACTTAGCAGAACGTGTGGTGCTGAAAAAACTCTCTCAAGTTGCACCTCAATATTTTCTGATTTTGATGATAAACCAATTCTATGATTAAAGAAATAGTACTTAATGAAATTTAAATGTATCACTCTTATTTTTTTAACGTGTGTGTATATTTTTAAACTTCTTAAATTATATTAAACTATGATTAAATTGTAAATAATAGAATACTTTTCCTTATTTACTAATATCTGTGAATAGCAGTATAAATTATTTATTTACTTTATAAAAAGGGTAAACTGAATGTCTGCTTCATAAAGATAATATGCATATATTATACATAATATCTATATATGATATAATACTATATACATACAATAGTTGCATTATATATAAATATAGATATATAGTGTGTGCATGTGCTTGTGTGTGTGAACATTTTTCTCCTTTCCTCAGGTAGGTCCAATTAATTGCTTTGGGTTTCATGCTACATTTTTTTTTACTATTTATTAAATTTTATTTTATTCATTTTTTTATTTTAAAAAGGAGACAATAAAGGACAATAAAACAGAATACAAACAGTCAGAACAAACCAGAGTAAGTGACACAGGACTTCACAAAATTACAAAATCAACAATAGTTACCATAATGCCCTTCCTTGTCTTCAAAATAGCCGCAGATACTTTGGGACACAGTAAAAACCAAACAGAACAGAACAGAATAGAAACAGTAAAACCAAAACAATGGATACAATAAAAGACTACAAAACAAGACAACAGTAAATTCAAAATGGCTACTGTATATATCTAACTATCATTGAAATAGCAGCTCATGCCATCAAGTATAACACAATCAAACAAAGTAAAACAGAATAAAATCCAACCCAACAAAACAATAAACAATGTAAGACTTCAGAGTGAGACTATAGGGAATCAACAATGACTGCCACCCTCAGAAGGAGATCTCCCCCGCTAGATGCCATGCTGCATACCACTATCTTCTGAATAGATGATCAGACCACTGACCCTAGACCCGCAAGGTCACTGAAACACCAAAGCACCACAGGCATCCAATTGCATTTCATCTTGATTGTCATCATCACAACCTGTGTTTCTCTGGATCCACCAGTCACTTGAGGGTTTGGGGGTTGACGCTTTTGTTTGCTAGCCCATGAGCCTAAAGGAGCTGGGATCTAACTCTTCCCCTGCCAGTGGGGGCCCACAGGGAAAGGCTTGGCTCTGGATGTCCCTGTCCAGGCAGCAGCCCGTGCCAGGAGCTGTTTCCAGGGGGGCAGGTCTCCTTCTCCCTCCCCACAGTCCACGCTGATGCTGACTCATGGGGAGAGGTTTGGCTCTGGATGTCCTGGTCTAGGCAGTGGCCTGCACAAGGTGCTGTTTTCCTCATGCTACTTTTATAGGAACTAATTTCATCACCTTTTGTGGAGAGATCATCAAAATAATATTTGCAAAGCACTTCAAAATTTACAAAGTGCTTTCACCTGTATTTTCAATGTCATCTATTATTTACCCACTCCACACATAGGTGCTACACTTGTTTGAGTTCCTGACACTAAGCTTGGTGCAGGATGCAGAGCTAAGAGCTATCCCTCAGTACTGAGAAAGCACACTAATGGATTACTGTAAGTGCTACAATGGGCATGGGTGCCTAGAGCTGCGGTGATTTAAAGGTAAAGTAAATGGTTCAGACTTGCATGCAGGACATTAGGAGGCAAAATGGTACATAGAAATCAAGTGTTAAGGGAAGAATTGAAATCTAGGAAAATAGAACAGAAGATGTAGAGGCATAAGATCGGAGTTTGGGTTTGAAAGAGAAAGGTAGCATAAATTGAGGATGAGAAAAAAAGCGAAGAAAGTCACGCTGTGGAATAGGACTTAATTCTAAACGAATGGTAATCTATGAAGAATATTAACCTATGAGAGGGTTCCATCTACATTTTGCAAAGCATTAAATTAGGAGCTATAAATAAATTGAGAAAGATACACACAAAGGGTAGGGAAGGCAGGGGCTCTTTGATAAACTTTGAGAGAAATCAGAAAGGCTTGTTTGATTTTGACCTTATCAGTGAGCTTGAAAAGACAGGAATAACTTCAGGTGACTAATTAATACTTGGCATTGAATTGGATTTCATTTCTCAATAAATATCACAGATTTACTTAAGTTTATTTGATCACTGATTATTTGCTCTCTAATAGAGCACTTGTTAATTCACAGAGACAGATGTTCTTTTTTAAAACAAGTAATCTTTTAGGAAATATCTTTATTTTCAGGTCTAGAATCTCTGAAGACAGTTTGATTCCTCAGATTTTATTACTGTTTCTTTTTTTATATGTTTTAGTTACCAGTGATGTAGGAAATTGACCCAAAAACTTTTCTACTTAACATAATAGGATGTTATTTGTCACCATTCTCTGGGCTGTCTGGGCTAAGCTGGCATATCTTTTCCTTGGTGTGGTTTCTGGAGCTTCTCATGAGGTGATGTTTTTCTGGGCCCTCAGTGGGGGCTGTAGGACACAATATGGCTTACCTCACAAGTTCTGGACCTCTTCTAGGGGAACTGAACATTTTGTGGTTGGCACCACATCAGCAGACAGTTCAACTTCTGTTCTGTGGTCCAAGACTCTAAGGCTGAAATTAGAAATTAACCTCCTCAAGTGCCAGGCTAAGAATACATTCATATTTATTTCTGTTGTCTTCAATTAGGATGAGCAAGTCATAGAGGCTACTCTTAAGGAAGAGAAATAGGCTTCATCTTTTAATGGCATGAATATACATAAATAACATCAAAATTCAGAGATGATTCATAATGTTGCAAATTTAGAACTGACCTGTTTTGCTGATCATCTTTGAAAGTAGCTACTGTCTTCTATCTAATGACTATCTTCTTTGAAATCAATAATACCAACTTGAGAATGTATAATAAATAGTTTTATAAATGACAATTTAATAATAGGTGTATCAGAAATACATATAAATATATATTTATATAAAATATTCTGGAGACATTGTTTAGTTTTCTCTACAAGCACATTAAGCATCTAGGTCATTTAACATAGCTTCTTCACTTTTAATAGCGATGCTAAAGTTTCAAGAGCTAGCAATTCTTTTGATACAAGGCATAAAATTTATAATCATTCCATGCATGGTGAGAAATCTCCTTATATTACAATATTTTGCAGTTGCAAATGTTAAAAGGGTTGGTTTGCATGTCCCTTTGGCAAATATGCTGCTCAACATTAGAAATTAGTAGATAGAACACATAAAATATACGGTGAAAGATAAAATGTCATTAGTTTTGCGAGGGCAGTAAGGAGTCACCTCTACTACAGATGGAAATTTTTAACTGTAAGGCTTGGCAGATGGGATGTATGCAGACCACTATGAATTGAGATATATGCCTGCTGTTCTTCTACAGTGCTTAACATACATCATAGTATGGTGCTATATTCCTTTTACGGAATAGGTAACAGTGCCACAGGGAGCTCTGGAAAAGTAGTCATACCATTCAGGACCCAAGGTTAATAATTTATTGATAACTGAAGAAAAATATCTTCTATTTAAAGGAGTGCAATTGAATGGCCTTTCAAGCATATTGCTTATGGTCTTCAATAGAATTAATTGGAACTGATAAACACATACAAAATACCATGTGAAAGATGCAAGCATAAAACTGAAAATGATAGATTTTAGTTAATCTAAGCCCTAATAGTGTCAAAAATCAAAGAAACAAAAAAGCAAAAAACTTGAACAAAAACTGTCATCTTGTGCAGTCTACTGCTAATTCTTTCAGTTCGGTTCAATATTTCTGTTACAAAAATAGAATGAGTATTTTTAACTGAAAATGAAAACAATCTGGATGTGGCTTTCCTTCCTTCTGAACACACACACGCATGTGCACACACACACACCACACACACACCACATGCACACACACCCCACTTGCACACATGCACACACTACACACCACACACACACACCACTTGCACACCACACACACACACACACACCCCATATGCACGCACATATGCATCACACACACACCCCCCACATGCATGCACGTACACACCACCCAGCCACACACACACACACACACACACACACACTTTTTGAACCCCACTGTTGATTTCATTATTCCTGTTGATAAATGTGTTTCTTTCCATCTTTCTCTGTTCCCAAAGCTATGTGCCTGGTAAAGAAAAGACTCTTAATATTTATTTCACATATTGTAAGTAAGTTACACTAAATGTTAAACAGCAAGGGCGATGGGTTCAGACTGCCTTTTCTTGATATTCATACATAGTTTTATTACCATAATACAAGACTCTTATCTTGAGAATTATGACAATTCTTTGTGCTTTCATTGCCTCTTAAGTAAAAAGAGGATAACGATAGTAGGTAGCTCAACATGTTTGGTGGATATTAAACACTTTAGAAGCTGGCTCAGCAGACATATCAATTAATAGTAGTCTTCAACCTCATTAATGATAAGTCAAGATTCCAGTGGCTTTATGAAGAGTATGGTAAGTGCATATTGCGGTCCATAGACTATTAAATTTACTTACTCTTTCTCTTTTCTAATTTTCTGGTTAGAGAGCCATAGGTAACTGTCTGCTGAGTTCTGCTTATCTGGAAACCTCTGCCATTTTCACTGAGCAGTCTTATCCACACAAAGCCCATACGAAGAACTAGCCCTCCTTTTAAAGGATTTATTTTTCCTTGGCGGGGTTCACCCCTAGAACATTTAGTTATCTCTCGTCTGCCAACTTCAGCCCTGCTGTGGGCTCTCAAATACTCTTTATACAATGTATGTGTTAAATATCATTTCTCTTTATTTTCATCACCCTTTGAAACACTCTTTAAAAAATGTTGTTCAGTTAACATGAAA
>RJWT010045172.1:0-11652 GCA_004365215.1 Cuniculus paca
TTAACCCTTAAAAAGAGTTTTGGAAGGAACATCACATCATCTTTTCCTGTATAGGGTTGATTGAGAAGTCCTGGGCCAGTGTGTCTCTAAGGACATTGAGATCTGCCTGTAGGCAGGAGAGAGACTTTAAAGGCTGTGTAGAGGAGCCTGAGCCTTCAATTGACAACTTGAGTTACAACCAGCCCTCAGGAACAAATTGAATTGGTCAGTCAGGGGTCTACTATATAAGGTAATAAGGAATGTATTATTCAGTGCTTCCATGAGCTTGCAGGGCTGGGACAAGGCTCTTCAAGAGACTGTACATGCTCTGAATCAGATTTAATGCAGAACACAGAAATCCACAAGATTGACCTACAGTGGATGCCCACAGAGTCAGATGGAGAGGAGTGCAAAAGATCTGTCCACATGCTAGAGATCTGAAGGATCCAGCCAAAGGCCTGGAGCTTACAACTATCTCCCATATGAGTCTACAACAGGAGGCTGAAGGATCTTCCATGAAGACTGAGAGGAGTTTGTGCCAGGAGGTCAAAGGGTTGGTGCTAGAAGCTGAAGAGCCAGCACTAGCGGGCTGAAAGGCTAGTTGTGGGAGCTGAAGAATGTGCACAGAAAGCCAGGAGACAATGCCCAAGGCAAAGCCAAAGACCAGAGCTCCTCCAAAGATATCAGCCACAAGGAAGATCAGCTGAAATCCTTCCCTCTGGTTCTCTTTTTATACCCTCTTTTATACCTAACATCAATCTTCCTTAAAGTGGGTCTTCCACACCCAGAACCATGCTGACTCAGTTCAGCTGGTTGTTCCCCCTCAAGCTGACAATCAGTCAGCCACCACAATTCACCACTGGTTAATATGATAACCAGACATATTTCCTTAACCATAGTCTCAACAGCAGATTTGTAAAGAATTAACATGTCCTGATCTATTCAGATTTATATTAATATAGCAATTGTATGTATACAATTCTTATTGCACTCATTTCCACACCAGAAACAAGTATTCAAAGCTTTCTCAGAATTCAGAATTAAAACCATGATACTGATCCAGAGCCAAGCCTCTCCTCGTGAGTCAGCGTCAATGCAGACTGTGGGGAGGGAGAACTAGACCCGCCCTGCCGGAAACAGCACCATACTGGGGCCACTGTGGGACAGGGACATCCAGTGCCAAGCCTCTCCCCTATTTCAAAGATAGTATTTGTATTTTGTATTTTAAAAAAATAAATAAATGTGAGAATTTTAAAAGAAGAAGAAAAAAAAAACCACAATACCTTGACTAACTTAATTACAAATAGGTATCTAAAAACTGCAAGTGTACATGCTTCACAACAACTCCAAAATATGCATTTAATGCTAGACAATGATTAAAACATTAAAAAGCAAATACAATATCATACCTATCATTAAAAATTTATAATTTGTTTACAAAGTGCAATATACCAATGCAGTGTATCTGCATTAAAAAATATGACCTCTCAAGTTTTAAAACTCCTTTGGTTTTCATTTATTTACATGATTTAACAGTACTTAAAATTCAACATATTATTACATTGAAATCAGATTATGTGAGAGTTATTATAATCACAATCCTAGCTTCCCATTAACCTCAACAACAGGGCATGGCAACTCTAGAAGACACCAAAGGGATCTCCTGCACTCCAGATACACTCTTCTTTTCCCCCACTGACATGTTTTCCATTGTCCTGTTCCTTTTCAAGAACCACATTCTTCTCTGCTTCATCCTTACAATCTACAGCCCCACTGGAACCTCCATTCTGGCCAAACTCAGAATGCTTCAAATCACCCTGCTGGGTTACCTGCTTTCAATTCCCAGCATTGATCCAGCCTAAAGCCCTCAACAGTAATCATGCCACTGCCCCAACATTAGACTGCCTTAAAATTTCTCCTTCCACCCAGAAAAAAATCTCCGGGTACAAGCAAAATGCAAGCTTTCTGCCACAACACACTGCTTGGGATCCAATAGCCAATGCTGTCCTTTTTCCCAACAAAAGCTTCCTGAGCTTCATCCTTACTGGCAGCAGTTCCATGAGTACTGTGGTTTTCCAAGTTCTGACCAGAGTCTCCCACAGTTTAAAGTGTTCTAGGGCTGCTTCTTCAGCTGGCTCTCAAAAATCTTTCCAAACTCTTCCCATGGACTGGTTCCAGAGGCCCTTAAGCCACACAGTCAGGTAACATCACAGCAGTGACCCTACTTCTGCTACCAATTTTATATTATTCAGTGCTTGCAAGAGCTTGCAGGACTAGGACAAAGCTCCTCAAAAGACTACCGTTACTCTGAATCAGATTTGAGGCGGGACACAAAAATATACAAGATTGGCCTACAGTGGGCACAAAGGAGACATTAATCAACACGTACAAAGTTACAGTTAGATAGGTATAATTTCTACTGTTTTATTGCTAGTATAGTGATTATGGTATTGTGCTATACATTTCAACATAGCTAAAATAGAAGATACTAACTTTTCTTGGCATAGTAAAGATGAGTTATTTGAAGTGATGGATATGTAATTAGCTTAATTGATCGTTGCACAGTATGTACATGTATATCACATTGTTCCCTGTACAATTTTAAACATTTGAACTGGGGATGTAGTTCAATGGTAGAGTGTTTGCGTAGTGTGTGGAAGGTCCTGGGATGAATTCTCAGCACAGCAATAAAATAATGACATGGATAAAACTGTATTATGGAATAAGGATAAAACTCATCCATAATCACGTATTATAAGTTTATTGTCATTTCTCCTTAGTCTCTTCAATGGAGCAACTTGGTAGTGTTTCAGCTTTCAACTGATCTTGACACTTGGGAAAATTACAAACTAGTTATTTGATAAAGTGCCTTCTATTTCAGTTTGTTTTATATTTACTTGTGAATGAGTCTTTGGCAGGAATATCACAAAAAGGACATAGTGTTCTTGCATCCTGTCAGATAATATAGACTTTGATTTTGTCTCATTGCTATGAAATTAACCCTGATCAGTTGATTTAAGGTGGTTTCTACCAGATTTCCACTATAAAGTTACTTTTTCCCCCTTACAACTGGAATGTATTTTGTGAAATTATGTAAGTATTCTCTTGCTCATTAAAAAACATTTTTTTTTAATTTAAACAAGGAAGGGGCAACCCATCTGGGACCCCTCTTGTCTCTTAGGAGCTATTCCTATTCCCTATTCCTGCTGGACATGGTGGCACATGAGGTAGGAGGATTACTGTGAGTTCAAGGCCATTCTAGACTACATAGTGAGTTCAAGGCCAGTCTGAACTATATAGAGACTGTTTTGGTCACTTTTCTTCGTTGCTGAGACAAACACCTGACACCCAAAGTGAAGAAAGGAAAGGTTTATTTAGCTTGCAGTTTTTGAAGATTTCAGTCCATAATCAGCTGGCTCCAGGCAGGGTGGCATGGCACAGGGGCAATACTTCAAGGCAGCAGCCAGAGCATAAAAGCAAAGGCAAGCCTCTTCTCCTCCCTTACATTGTACACAGGCTACATCACCCCACCCCCTTCAGGGTGGGTGTAGCATTCACAAAATGTCCTTGCCCTCCTTTGCACAGGATGAAGATATTTACAAAGGAAGAACCCTGGCTCCCTGCTGAGTCTCTCAGTTAAACTTCTGAACTTCTCAAGTTGACACAATGTATTAATCATAAGAATCCACCCCTTGTCCACTTGGCAACCAGACATAGTTCTTTAAATCAGCCTCCAGATACCAAGACAGGCTAATTCTTACCATTTTGCAGCTTGAACATTATAACAAACTTTAACAATCCTTAAGAACCAGCAGTAAGTCAATCAACAGTATATTAGAAACATAACATTTTGTCCTTGGACACCCAAAGACTCATGCGCATCCCTCTATGCAAACGGCATTTAGTACATCTGCAAGAGTCTCTGAAGTCCTAGCAGTTTCAGCACTGCTGAACAGTCCAAGTCCCAAGTCTCTGAAATGTAAGGCAAACTCTTAGCTGCATACCCTTGTACAAATGAAAACAAAGTTAAACACAAAACATGCAAAGGCAGAAGACAAACATTTTCATTCCAAAAGTTACAAACAGGAGGGTACAAAACATTGGGACCAAAATAAGTCCAAAATCCAGCAGGGTAAATGTTAACTCCTACAGTTGCTTGTCTACCATCTGAAGCAATCTGTGGCAAATTGTAAGCTCCAAAGGTCTTGTGTGGTTCCACCCCTATGGCACTTCTAGTGGTCACCAATCCCATCGCATCTCTCTTGTGTTGGCTCTGCTCCCCCATTGCAGGTTTCCTTAGATGACCCATGTTCCTGGCTTTTCCAAACTTTTGGGATCTCTGGTGCACCTTTGGCTTCACACTCACAGTTTCACATACTGCCCTCTCAGGGACACACTGCCTGGCCTTCCAGGCCCTCTGAAATCGGGGTGGAAGCCTTTTCAACCTCAGAACTGGTTCATTCTGTGTGCATCTAAAACCAGCACCACATGGGTGATGCTGAGGTCTACTGCCAGCTGGAGCAGTAGCCAGGCTTCCCTCTCTCTTGGCTGTAGGGGTCAAGCACCTGAATTGCTGGGCGCTCTGAATCTGCTTATGAGGAACAGATTCTCTATGCCACTGCCATTCTGGAACCTCGTGGGGCCTCTGCTTCCATTCTGGAACATGGTGCTCTGAGGCTTTCTCCTCAAGGCAAAGTCTTCCACTTTTGCAGTTTGGAAGCTGCAAAGGTTCAAGACTTGCTGCTTTTTGCACAGCCTGCAGGCCATCTTTTCTATTTCTCTGTTCATCAGCAGTCGAGGTCTCAGCTTTATCTTTACAGTCTATAGCTTTATTGGAGCATCCTTTTTGGGCAAACTCACGTTTCAGATCATCCTGCTGGGCTCTGTGCTCTTGGTTCATAATGTAAATCTGGCTAAAAGCCCCCAACAATAGCCATGCCACAGCCTCAACATTTGACTGCCTTGAAATTTCTTCTGCCAGATTTATTAGTCTACTGTCCTTAATCTTAGTCTCAGGCAAAGTCTCTGGACATGAGCAAAACGCAGACAAACTTTCTGCCAAGCCATAACATACATCAACTGGTGTCCAACAACTGATGCAGTTCTTCCCAGCAGAAACCTCCCGAGCCTGGTCTTTACTGGCAGGCTTTCTATCAGCCTTCTCGTCTCCTAAGCTCTGACTAGAATCTCCCCTACAGAACAGCCTAAGCTGTTCCAGAGCTTCTCTTTCAGGCGACATCTCCAAACATTTCCAAACTCTTCCCACAAGCCATTCCCAAAGGCTCTTGAACCACATGGTTAGGTACAGTCACAGCAACAACCCCCACTCCTGGTACCAAATTCTGTTTTGGTCACTTTTCTTCATTGCTGAGACAAACACCTGACACCCAAAGTGAAGAAAGGAAAGGTTTATTTAGCTTACAGTTTTTGAAGATTTCAGTCCATAATCAGCTGGCTCCAGGCAGGGTGGCATGGCACAGGAGCAATACTTCAAGGCATCAGCCAGAGCATAAAAGCAAAGGCAAGCCTCTTCTCCTCCCTTACATTGTACACAGGCCACATCACCCCCCCTTCAGGGTGGGTGTAACACTCACAAAATGTCCTTGCCCTCCTTTGCACAGGATGAGGATATTTACAAAGGAAGAACCCTGGCTCCCTGCTGAGTCTCTCAGTTAAACTTCTAAACTTCTCAAGTTGATACAATGTATTAACCATAAGAGAGACCCTATCTCAACAATAACCACAACAAAAAATCTATGCCCCCTTCCATTCCCCAATAAGTTTTCCTCCTCTTAAAAGTAAATTAATAGGGCCAGGGATTTAGCTCAGTGGCATAAGCTCCTGCCTAGCAAGCGCAAGGTTGTGATTTTGATCCCCAGTACCAAAAAAAAAAAAAGTAATTAATTAAAGCTGGGAAGGGGGTACACAGCTATAATTCCAGCTAATTTGGGAAACTAAGAGGGCAGGAGGACTGGGAATTTATGACCAGCCTGGACAACATAGATCCCATCTCAAAAAAATTTTTTTTAATATTTAAATTATCATCATAAATTTTAACTCACTATTTTTAGCATCAGTTGATATTTTTGGCTACATTTTTAATAGTATTCTGGTTGCCAAATAGTATTTTTCTAATTCCATTGTTCTTGTTTGTAGTATATAATATTTACATTCATATTAGGGAGTAGGTACATGAACTTAGCATATTTTAATTCTTTTTGCCCTTTCCCTCCCCCTCCACCCTTACCTGTTGTCTCTAAATCTCTTCCTGTTTGCAAAAGATGTCTCCATATTCCATATTGTCTATCTTAATTATACTTTGGGTTTCTCTTATAAGAGAAGTACATGATTTTTTCTTTTTTTTTTTTTACAAGGTCTTGCTATGATGAGACTGGCCTTGAACTCACTATGTAGCCCAGGCTGGCCTCAAATTCACAGCAATCCTCTTGCCTCAGCCTCTTGAGTCCTGGGATTACAGGCATGTGCCACCACGCCCAGTGATGATTTTTAAGCTTGTGTCTCTGATTCTGATTTATTTTACTTAACATTATGGTCTCTAAACTTTGTGCAGTGGCAGTATCGTATCCCATGAGGTTTACCCAAGGCACGATTATTGCTAATGGCTTTTCCCAACATTTTGGTCTCTAGGTGCATTCATTTTTCTACAAATGACTCAAATTTATCCTTTATGGCATAGTAGTACTCTATTATGTACAACTGGCATATTTTCTTTTCATTCATCTGTTGATAGATATATAGCAGCTTCCTAGATTTAGCTATTGCAAGTTGTGCTGCTGTCAACATGGGTTTGCATGTATCACTATAAAATGATGTATATCTTAACTCTTTTGCAACGAGACCTAGAAAGGAATAGCTGACTTGAATGGACTTTCTTATGGAATTTCTTTTTCCTTTTTCTTCTTCTTTTTTTTTTTTTTTTTTTTTGAGACATGCTCTCACTAAGTAGTCCAGGCTGACCTCAAACTTGCAGCAATCCTTCTGCCTCAGCTGCCCAAGTGCTAGGAATGGAATTTCTATTTTTCATTTTTTAAGGAATTTCGATACTGATTTCCATAGTGTTTATAGCGGTTTATATTCCCACCGACAATGTAGAAGACTTCCTTTTCCCCTGCAGCCTCACCAGCATTTGCTACTGATTTTTTTAAATGACAGCCATTATTTGTGGAGTAAAGTGGAATCTCAGTGTTATTTTAATTTGCATTGTTTTGATGGCCAGAGGTGTTGAGCATTTTTCAATGTATTTATTGGTCATTTGTACTCCTTCTGAGAAGTTGCCAGCTGCTCCCCTGACCAGAGAATACTGAGAATGCACAAAGAACTTAAAAAAAAAAATCCCAGATCTTCCTCCATTTTTTGTTTTATATTCATCAGTTGGCCTTCCAATGTAAAAAACTTTCTCCTCCCCCTATTCAGATTTTTACCTGTTAGATCACATGAACCCAGTAGATTTTTTTTATTAAGATTTATTGTAATCTAACATCATTATATTTTGATGTTTGTATTGTAGTTTTGTACTGTTTATATTGTACTGTTTCAAGGGGAGCTTCTTCATACTAGCTTTGGTGTTTTTGATTTCTCCATCATTTTTTAAGAACTTCCTAAGTTTTTGACCCCATAAAATACACGTTTCTGTCTAGATTATTTTGCACCCTCCCTCCTCTAACCTTTGAATTATCTAACCACTTCTCTAAGGTGCACAGTTCTTTTTGGTGAAGAATTTTTTTTTTTTTTGGTACTGGGAATCAAACTCAGGACTCTGCATTGCCAGGCAGATGCTGTGCCACTGAGCCATATCTCCGGCCTGGTCCTGGATATGGATAGCAGATATAGTTACTGATATTTGTGTTCACTGTTCCCATGAAATTTGTGCATGTATCACATGTGTGTTTAAAAATATAAACTCATATTGATACTTCTGCTTCTTTTTTAGTTCATTCTAGTTTTCTCCATTTTCATATTTTGTAATACTCTTCTTTGATATTAAGAACCCTAACTCCCCTTAACTCTGATATACTTATTTAATTGATCATTTTTTCTTGTTTATAATCTCCTTTTGCAACCACTGTTCTACTGTGTCTATGCCCTTTTCACTTTGCTGGGTCTCTTGGACCTATGCCAGACTGACATCACTGTTCATTGTTGTCTCCAAACAGACAACTTTTTAAAAAACTTATAATTGTTGAACCCAGGACATTGACACAGCTAATTACCAGCTTTTTCATATTTTTTATTTTGAAATGGAGTCTTGCTAAATTGCCCAGGCTGGTCTGGAACTTGCTGCCTCAGCCTCCCAGAGTGCCGGGAGTATAGACATGCCACACAACCAGCCCAGACAGTCTTCTCACTCTCAGTCAGTCTCTCACATTCTATGCCAAGAGCCTGATTCCTTCCTCCTACACATACCATGTGATCACCATCACCATCTAATGGCTTCTAGATTGAGTTATTTGGCGTTTTTGTTTTGTTTTGGTGATGCTGGGAATTGAACCCAGGGTCTTGTGCATGCAAGGCAAGTGCTGTACCACTCAGCCATATTCCCAACCCTAGATTGAGTTATTTGGGAAGGAAGGGGAGAAAAATCTATTGTGTACATCAGATGCAGCCTATACATTAACTTAAAAATGCTTTATGAGATACTTTACATGCTATAAAATTCAGCAATTCTGATTCAGTTGTTTTCTAAATTAATAGAATTATGCAGTTAATACCATAATCTAAATTTAGAACATTTCCATCACCTAAAACTTTCTTTCTTCCCATTTGAAATTAAATGTACTCTTCCTATTCTCAACCCTAGGAAACCACTGATCTGCTTTTTGGCTCTATAAATTTGTTGTTTGTACTTTTCATGTAAATGGAATCATACAGTTTATAGTTTTGTTTGTTTGTTTGTTTGTTTCTGGCTTCTTTCACTTAGCATAATGTTTTTGAGGTATATAATGTTGTAGCATGTATTAGTAGTTCATTTCTTTCTGTTGTCAAATAATGTCCCATTATTAGATAGAACATACTTTGTTAATTCATTTACCAGTTGATCGACATGTAGATTGTTTCTAGTTTGGGACTATCACTTATGATCTTCCTGTCAATGTTTGCATACATAACTTTGTGGACATGTATTTTCATTTCTCTTGAGTAGAGACCTGGGAATGGGATTATGTTTTATGGTAAGGTTAACCCTTACCCCCCCCACGGCCCTGTGGTGCTGATGATGGAATCCAAGGCTTTATAAATGTTAGGCAAGTGCTGTACCACTGAGTTGTGTACCAGTTCTATTTATAAACAGCCTTGAACTGTTTGATTACATCATTGTACACTTCCACCAGCAATAGAGGAAGGTTCATTTTTCTACATTTTCACTGATACTTGATATTTTCTGTCTCCTTGATTATAGCTATTCTAATGGATATACAGTATAGTGGTAGTGACTACGGTTTTAATTCACATTCCCTAATGACTAATGTCCTAAGCATCTGTTTTTTTGTCATGAGTATCTTATCACATTGTTATTAACCACTGCAGTATCTTTCTTGTGGACTGTCCATTCACATATTTTGTCCATTTAGAAATTATTTATATTCTTAATACTGAGTTTTGAGTTCTTTCTATATTCTGGATACAAGTCTTTTGTTAGATATATGGTTTGCAATTATTGTCTTCCTACATGTGGCTTATCTTTCTATGTTTTGGATGGTGTATTTTGAGGTACAGATTTTTGTTTTGTTTTGTTTAGGTTGTCCTTTCCTCTCCCCTCCCCTCCCCTCTCCCCTCTCCCCTCTCCTCTCTTCTTTTCTTTTCGAGACTGAGTTTAACTATGCAGTTCAGGCTGACCTGGAACTCACTTTGTAACCCAGGCTGGCATCAAACTTGCAGCAATCCTCTTGCCTCAGCCTCCCAAGTACTGGGATTACAGGTGTGTGCCACTGTACCTGACACTAAATTTTTTCTTTTATGGATCATATATTTGATACAGTCTATAAGGACTATTTGCCTCATTTAAGGTTCTGAAGATGTTCTGTGCTTTCATTTAGAAAGTTTGTGCTTTTAGTTCTTAAATTTAGGAATTATCCAAGTTAATTATTGTATGGTGTTAAAGTCAAAGACTTGTGTGCTTATGTGTGCATGACTAATTGTTCTAGCATAATTTATTGAAAGGCTATTCTTTACTCATGTTGGAACTTTTTATACAAATCAGTTGATCATAAATGCTAATGGGTTTTGTCTGAACCAATCACTAGAAGGTTTGCCTAGACTGAGATAGCTCTTTCTTTGCCATGTCTGTTTGCTTGCCCTCTTTTTGTTGGTAGTGATGATGGTAATCAAGTTGGTCATGACTAAAGAATTCGGAGAGAGCATACTGTTTGCTGAGAACTGCTTCCTCTATTTGTGGCTATGTCAAATTTCTGCTCCACTGTGGGTATTGCTAACATTATTTTTGTCTCATTTTGTATGTATAGTATGTTTGTGAGTATGTATGGTTTATATTCTGACAAAATCATGAAGTTCAGTTTGGTTGTAGTTTAATTCTCCCACCCTTATTTTTACTTATTTTTCTACTGTACTGAGTCAATAAAATACACTGATCCTCCCTCAACCATACAAATTTCTGCTTCAGTTCCTCCATGCTAGTTATTGTTAGCCTCTGCCCAATTCATTTCTCACCCCTGAAGTTAGTCAGACTTTTTGAAATGCCCTTGTTTTTATGGATACTTGCCTTTTAAGTCACTTTTAGGGTGAAGTTCCATATTAAGAGAGTTTTAGGACACTTTACTCCCCAGTACCACCCCCAAAAATTCTTTTTTCATTAAAAAAAATTAAAGGAGAAGGTAGGTAAGACTGCCCAGCACTAGGGCAGAAGGAATATATTATCTTTCAAAAAATGTCAGTACCTTATTGTAACTTAGGGAAAGCCAAACAGCCTTTCTCTGCTTCAGTTTCCTTGTCTAAATAAAGGGGGATGTTAATTCCTACTGTTTAAGTTGTATGACAGCCTGAACTACATTTAACACTTCAGACAGTGCCAAATTAACACTTAATAATTGTTAGCTACTATCATTATTATTTTTTAATCATTGTTTTAAAGGCATAGCTAGATTCAGTAGAACACAAGGGAAATCCCAAGGGATTCACAACAAAGAAGAAACACCTCAACAGTGGGTACCAGTGTTGGAGCTTCTAAAAAGAGAGTCAAGAAGGAGATGTTTCTGTCCTGATAATCTTCAGGAGAAAGAGGATGAGGCCTTGGCTTGTTTAGGGCAAGCAATAAAATTGAGATCCCTGTATACATAAGGGTCCTCAAAAATTTTACCCTCTGTGCAATAATGGACCAAGACAACCACTGGCGTGTAGAAATAAAATGAAGTTTCTTAGTCTCAACTAGATTTAAAACAAGGCTTAGTTAAGAGAAAAAAAAAAATCTCCCCTGAAAGAACTTACTTGTAACCCTTCACTAAAATGACATTGGTGTACTCTGGTTTATACTGTGTATGTGGTATTAGGGGATGACTGTGGGCCAATAACCTTGATTCATCTGTTAGAAACATTTTAAGTGACACACATCAAGTCAGGTAACATAGAATTCTTATAAATAAAACTGCACTGAAGGTAGATTCACAGTGCAAAATTTATAAACCATTCAGTGAAACAGTCCAT
>RJWT010045173.1:0-11662 GCA_004365215.1 Cuniculus paca
CTTCCAATCATTATTAGTTGGAACGCCATCTCTGAACAGAATATAGACTTAGCAATGCTTTTCCCCCTCTGTCTGATAGTTCTGAAAATATGAGGAGATAATTAGTGTCTATCCTTGGACTTCTTTTCTCTACTCCAGGCTGGACAATAGGCACCCTTTGTTTCTTTAGTCATTCTCTTTTCCTCCAACATTATCTCGTAATGGCTAACTCTGAACTAGTAGAGACATTTTATTGCTCTGTGACCTATTTTGTAAACCATCCCCCTGCAGGCAGATGTTGATTGGAACTTCCCAGGGTCTCTTTCCCTCCTGGTACCAGAATCTTGAATGATCCCTGTGGAACCAGTCTACTTCCATGCTTGGCTGGTGAGGTCTAGGTGGGTCCATGCTGAAACATATGGTGTGTTCTTGGCTGATAAGGGTCCTCCTGCCCCTTTCCAAGGGGTTCGTTGAGGGGCGAGCCTGTGATTCTGGCTTGGCAGTGACCCCAATCCCATCACTGGTCACCATGATTGTTCATGGATGGTTGACTGATCAAAACAGTTCAATCAGATGCTTTCTGCAGGGAAGGTCTGGAGGTGTTGGTAGCAGTTGGCATCAGCACCACACAGAGCTTGAGGAGGGAGCCATAAGGAGATGTGATAGATGGCAAGAAAGCAGCAGATCCACCTCCCCATGGCCTCTGTAAGGCTGAGTATGGGCATTTCCTGCTGGAAGCAAACCTGTCTGGTCTCTACTTATGTTACCATATGGCTCCTAATTAATATATTTCTGATATTGAGACATTTAATAGGGTGTGTCAAACAGTGAGAAAATAAGTAGACTCCAGTCAAAAGTTCTAGGTTTTCAAAGAACTCACCACATTCCACATAGGGACACAGTCTGAGCCACATCTGTGAGCCTGAAGATCAAACCAAAGGAACAGAAAATGGAAAGGTGTCATAACTGATGGAGATGAGTATTGCCCATCTTTATTGTAGGTGGCTTAATGAAGGCATCCATTGGATGATAGGTCAGAATACTTCATACAGCTCCATGAAGCCAAGACCCTAAAGGATTCTCCCCAGATGCTGATCTTGACACCCCTGTGAACAGGTACTACTATTACTCTCAAATCAAATACGGGAAATGGAAGCTCTGAAAGACAACAGAGTTGCCCGAGGTCATATAGCTGGGACCCTGGGAATTCCAGTTTCTGGCAGACAGGCTGACCTCACGGCATTTGCTCTGGCTCATTGTTCTAAGGTGAAATTTCATCTTAGCGAAACTTCTAGTAGTAACGTTAGAAATCTGCATCTTTGCAGTTGGGGTACCAAACACCATCAAGGTGGTGAGGAAGGATGCACATGTATGAGTTTGTTTTAAAACAAGCGTACGGTCTCATCAGGGCATTCTCTCTGAATGGCGTCCCCCGGGCTTTCTGCCCTCCAGGCTTTTGTCTTCCAGGTACTCTCGGGGCATGCTGGCCTTCACTGCCTGCACATTGTCCCTCACTTCATTGTTATTAATTACATACACAATCTGACAGCAATGAAAAGAGGAAATGGAAGGACAGAAAAATTACCCAGAGTCCTATCTATTCTTTTGATCTCAGATTAAATGCCACCTGTTCCGAGAAATTGTCCTCGGTGCACCCTGCCTTCCACGTGCATACATGTGTACAAGCTCACACTCACACACACATATTTGCACACGAATACAGATTACTAAATGTAGAAAGAAGTGAAATAATTGAAATAGTCATATAAATTTTCATGTTGAAAAATCATTTTATATTTTATATATATATATAAATTTTTTTGATACCAGGGTTCAAACTCACAACCTCATGCTTGCCAGGCAGGTGCTTATGCTGCTGAGCTAAATCCCTAGCCCTTTATTTTATAATTTTAAAATTCACTTTGACACCCATATTATGGGTGGGGGTATGGGTAAACATAATCATTCCCATGGTTAGAGTCTATGAAGGTTTTAATTTAACCCTGGGCCTATAGACACTTAAATAGTCAGACACATGCACACATGTATGCACACACATGTGTACATGCATACCTCCAAGTAGGACTGTTGTCTCCTTTCCTTCACACAATTGCACATGCAGAGCTCATGTCTCCATCTACTCTGCGCCCTGAAGGTGGCCTTGCCCATGTTTCCAATGCAGTCATTATCTCTGAATTATGGGAAGTGCAGAGTGAAATTTTATGTCCCTCCCCGAGGGCCAGCGAGTGACACACAGATTTACAGTTAGCTCCCTTCGCTGGTATTTGACGCTTAGTCCTGAGAAGGCTTTGGGTATATCTGAAAAGCTGGACATGCTGTCTGATTGCAGGGGGCTCCCCAGAGAATAAAAATTAGGCTAAACTGAGACGATCCAAGACTTTGGGACCCTGGAGGGTGAAGACTGTGACACTTTAACAAGCACCCTAAGCAGCAGAGAGAGGGGCTTCAGAAACTGTCCTTCAGAGGCATCAACGCTCTAGGTGGAAGCTGTTTGAACGTCTTATTCATTGCCAGGATGGCACAGGTCTTTGGAAGGAAGTCACTGGGCGTTCCATGCCCTGTGTTCTGTGCCCCTGCCCCACCTCTTAAGGATAGAAGGAGATGCTTTGGCTCACCCTGGTCTGGTCTCAAAGAGAAAAGAGATCTGCAGCATTAATTTGCAGTGTGGGTGAATTTGCCATCTTGAAACCAGACAGAGGCCACCGCCAAGCTCCTAAAAGGATGTGTTGTCTTTTACAACTTCAGTAAAATCTGGGGAGTGGGTTAACGTCACCGAGATGAGAAACTTGCTCGTAGTCAAGCTTTCACTTCTGAAAGCCCCTGCTACAAACCCAATCAAGCCACTTGGGAAATTGGCATTGTTGCTGGTCCCCAAGCAGTGATTGGCTTTAGGTGACTTTGCAAGGATGGGGGAGGAAGGTGGTGGGGACCAATCAAGTCCGTGGAGAGCAAAGTCAGAGGGTCACGCTGGAGTGGGGACGTAGAACTGGAACTGGCCATGGGTCACCTTGTGGGTAGCTTGGTCTGCAGCATCTCCCTAAGAGGGAGGCCATACTGTGACATCATTGGGCACCTCAGCCTCTGCAGGGCACAGTGGGCCTTCCTCTGACTCAGCCTCTATCGCTGGGACCGTGGCCAAATTATTCAGCCCCTCCGAGCCTCAGATGCCCCATCATAATGATGATGATGATCGTGCCCCCTCCCAGATTGTGGAGGGCACTGCCCCAGATGCTGCACTTGGAGCTCATAAAGTTGCTTACCCCAAGGCTGGCTCCTTAGGGTAATTAAATAATTGCGAAGCATTTGAAAAAAAGCACAAGTGAAAGATTTTGATAAAATCTCATGGATCACAGCAAAATCTTCCTTTGTCACAGACTATTGCAGAAGCCATTCTGCAAACCCCAGAGGGCTTCCTGACAGAGGTGGCTTCAAAGCAGAGGGCTCTGAGAAACAAATGGAAGACAGATGACAAGGCGAGGAGAGACAAAGGGCAGGGAGTGTGAATGCATTGCTCGCCCCAGCTGCTGCTGTGTCTTCAAGGTTTCTAGGGTTAGTCTGTTTGTAAACAGAAAGCTCCAAATTGCAGCTCTTTGCCAATCCCGTGCCCAAGTGGGAAAGGTTTTTAATGAGAGAAAGCATTAGTAATGACCACGCTGAGGTCTGCAACTGGGAGCTGGGTTGGGATGGGCATTGGAGGAGCAGGAGGCGGCTTATCAGACTAATGGTGGGTGGGGTTGGGGATGCAGGGTAAAGCCAAGTCACTAAAGGCCACCAGAAGCCAAGGTCACAAAGGACCCCACTAGTGAGACGATGGGCTCTTTTGGAGTTGTGCAATTGCCGCTAAGCTCCAGAAAGTTTTCTGCTCTTTTTATTCTGAGATTCACCCATCAAGTAAGTGAAGCAGAGGGAAGTGTTGGGAAGAGAAAAGGAAACACTTTTGCTAGGGGGCGGCCCAGGAAATCCATTCCTGCACAGCCCAGCTCTTAGGAGTGGGGTTGGGTGGCGTCACACACATGGGACTGTAACCAGGCGTGTTCATACCCAACGAACCAAGAGCTCAGTGAACCAGTGAGCTAACAGCAGCCCCGCCGAAGTGGACGATGCGAGCCCAGGTAAGAGCCCTGCAGCTCTGGGCGGCTTCACTGCCAGGGCCTTTCCCAGCATGTAACCACTTCCTACTGACCAGAACCTGAGCGATCTGCTTGGCAGGGATCTCACGGGACTTGCCCCATCTCTTGAGACGATGGTCACAAGGGCTTTGGAACCAGATTGCTCAGATTCAAACCCTGTTCCATCACTTTTCAAATTCTCATTGCACAGCGAGTTGTCCTGTTTGAGTCTCCTACTCTGGGGAATGGCCGTGCCTCTACCTGTGTCCATATTTGTCTTGCATGAAGTGCACTGCTACCAGATGTTGCAGGGAGAAAGCAAACGGAAGTGACACCCTATTTACTGTGACAGTGGCTCACATGGCATCACTCTGGCAATGTCTGTTGGAGTTCAGCTCACTTATTGGTCTCGTTTACCTGAAAGCAGTGTCTGACACCTCCATTGCTGATGCCAGTCCGTCGTGCCATGGTGACATTTTACTGGTCCTTCTGAGGCCTCTTCAGACATGGCCTCTTTCCTGAGCACCTGGCTGGCGGCAAAGCCAGCGATGATCCATCGCTCCCTGGCCCTGTTACTGTGTCTCATCTTGCTCTCCTTGTGTCCTTGACCTGACACTGCAGTTACTTAGAAACTCAAGCTGTCTGTTCAAATGACTGGCTCCTACAGAGGTGGCCGTAGGAGACCCTCTCTGCATCGTACCCCATGTGCCCAGTGCAAACGACTTACAGTGGGTAGAGGAAGGAAGCCTGTCTGGGAAAGAGGAATTGTGGATCACTATTGGACAGCACCTGTGCATGAAGCCTCAATTCTTTTCTTAATCAAGGAGATGAAAGGATCGGTCTATATCGTTTTCTAAAGTTCATGATAGAGAAAACGGATTTAGATAGTGTAGAATACTTGATTTACTTTAGTGTGGGAGGGAGAGGAAGGGATGTTATGTGTGTGTGTGTGTGTATGTGTGTGTGTGTTCAGCAGGTAAAAGCCTGATCAGTTTTCTTCTGGACATACCAAAGAGACATCTGGAAAAGTCTCTTAAAACGGCACTGGCCTTGGGAATCAACATAGAGAAAGGTTACAAATTTGACTACCTTTCACATTAAAAAGATAATTCATAGCAGAGAACTGAAAGGTAGGGGCTTTATAATTAAACGACTGATTTAAATCCTGGCTCCATCACAGGAAGTGTGATTTGCAACAAGCTATTTAATCCTTGTAAACCTTGATCTCCTCATCTATAAACTTGGGATGATATGAAATTCCATAACATACATAAGTTATATTCTAGGAGGACTATGTAAGTTAGTAATATGTATAAGGCACCCAGCACAGGGCCTGGCATACAGAAAGCACCCAATAGGTGAGACAATAATTGTTGATAGTGAAAATTCTATTAAATATAAAAATGAAGCTGGGCACAGTGGTGCAAGCCTGTAATCCCAGCTGGGCTCTAACCTTTGAGACAGGAAGATTGCAAATTCAAGGTCAGTCTGGGGAACTTAGTGAAACCTTATCTCCAAATTAAAAAATTTTTTTAAAAAGCTGGGCATGCAGCTCAGTGGTGGAGTGCTTGCCTAGCAAGACTGGTAAGACACTGGGTTCAATCTCAAATAATGCAAAAAGAAAAAAAAGAAAAAAAAAAAGGAAGAAAGAAAAAAAAAGAAGTAAGAAGAACCTTAAGCCTCCCGCACCATCTCTCTATTTCTCTTTCCTTCTGGATTGCAGTGTGAATTTAGAGTATTGGTATAAATGGAGATGGAGGTCCTCTCTGCCCTGTGCTCCTGTTTCTGCTATGCCATGTTTTTTCCTCTTTTTTTTTCAGACTTTTATAAAGAAAAAGAATTCAATTCTCCTTCCTTTTGCTTCTGAGCCCATTTTAGTTGTTCCTATAAGCAGCCCTATTAACTCTTTCTAACTTGGGTTTTCCACCCACATGAGTCCTTTTCATTCCCCCCAAGGTTTCAGGCTTCTCTTGAGGGCTTCCTCGGTGCCCTTCATCATGAGCACATTCAAGGACAAACGGTCTCAGCCTGCAGCTGCCCAGGTGATGGGAGGTTGGCTGGCAAGATGCCCTCCTTCTCCAGGAAGAAAGACGTCCTGTCTGCTCCTTGGCAGGCCCCGTAGAGGAGCTCAGCATCTTGCCTGCCAAGAATGAGTGGCATGTGAACGAAGCTCAGCTCAGCGATTCCAGGCAGATGCCCAAGCTCAGCTAGCACGGTCCCTACGGCCCTGGAGGAACCATGCCAAGAATCTGTGCGCTGCCAAAAGCTTTCCACCCTGGGTGCTGCTCAGGCCGCTTCCCTCTCCTGCCAAGCTGTTTCTAGATCATTCTTCCAAACTTTCCCAGAAAGTTCCCAGAAAGGAAATTGGGAAAACCTGGAAATGGTAGTGAAGCATCTGAATCTTCTCCATCATGCTGTCAGAGTGATTAGCAGTCAGACAAACTTAAAAGTAGTGTCTCAGAGCAAACGAGCCACTCACGCTAGGAGTGGTCACTCCATGTCCTTCATGTAGACCTGAATGCAGAAGGTTGACTGCACCCCCTGGACTCTGAAGCCTGTGGGTAGCCAGGTTTCCCATGCCCACCTGTTGGCACAAATCCTCTCTGTAGGTCAGTCCCACTGTGATTCTTGTGGAGATGAAACGCCTTGCTGATGGCACAAAACATATAACAAAGGTCTCCTGTACAATAAATAAAACATTCCGTTGAGCTCTTTCATGCTGTCTGGGCTCTAGGGCACGATGAAAACAGTGGGAGAGATTCACCATGTAAATCACCTTGGGCCTCAGAGAATTGAGGTTAGAGGGAAAATAGCCTGAAAGCCAATTTGGCTTGAGTAATTTCAGGCCCCTGGACTTATTGAATGCCTGTCTGGACTGCCAGTAGCTTTAGCTTCAGGGAAATTGAACGAAAGTAGGCAGGAAAATAAGCAAGTTTTGGCAGCACAGGCAACTAAAAGCAATTTTTTAAAGTTCTGGAGAGAGGTCTTTGTGCTCGGGGTTGCACCTGTGTGTGGATAACGGTGCGTGTGTGTTTGTTGGTGCTGCGTGGTTCAATGTCTTGGCCATTATGGGAAATTATGGGAAATCGCTGGGTGCTGTGAAATTTGAGGTTGTGAGCAAAAGTGTTAAGACTCTGTTATTGTGCTTCATTATTTGTTCTTACATTTCTATAAAGAGTACATTTCTGGTGGACGATTCATATGAGAGAATTTATTATTCTAGAAGCAAGATTTTTCTCTTCCTCCTTTTCTTGCTGTCATCTTTCTTTCTTTCTTTCTTTTTCTTTTTTTTTTTTTTGGCTTACTTTAAAAACAGATGGAGGTAGATTTACAGGCTGCACCTAAGACCTCCATGTGTCCCTGTCACAAAACATAATTCAGGAAAATGCTGCCTTCCATGCAGATGTCTCGCTGTGCCCACTTGAAGTCTTAAAAACCTCCATTTTCAAAACCTCCCTGTGCAGTCACAGTTAGAAGCATTTAAAATTCCAATAAAATACACAGTCTAAAAATGTCTTCGCTTTAGCTACCAGATCATTCCTGACAGCGAATGTAAATGGATGGACCACGTGCTCCCAGGCAAGGGCTTTTGGAAGCACATCAGTGTTACGGCGCATGGCTGGGCGAGTGTTTTCTTTTTAGGAGCCATGATGCATTTTGCAAGGAGCACAACATACACACTTTTTTACCTGCCATGTGAGCTGTCAATTGCTCACAGGATGAGCGGGGCCCAACCTCGCACATTTCTCGAATCCTGCCAAGACGCACAAATGAAGGAAGCCCTAAAACTTGAAGGCTCTTCAGCCTTCAGTGCTGGCTGTTAGCTCTTTAGAAAGCAGGAGAGCTCTTTAAGTGACATTTGTCTCACTGAATTTTCATGGTCACTTGCAAGGATGGACCCACAGGAGCTAGAGGGCTTCCGGAACTTGAGAAGGTAAAAAAATCTCTTTGTCCCATGGCCCCACAACCCAGTGATGGGATGAAAAAATGCTACCTGCTCAGGGTGCTGAGTGGCAGGAGTGGCTTCCGTCATTAAGCTTTTAAAGAGGCCACTCGGCTGTATTTCATGCCCTCAGATGGGCCCAGATTGGTTTTCAAATGTTTACAGGCTTTCTAGTGGACGCTGCCACACAGTTGCCTCAAAAGGAAGGCTGTACCTCACTAGGATCAGCATGAGCCACGGTGTGCAGTAATTACCTTGGGACTGGGACAGTTAGAGAGACATCACCTAATGAGGTCAGCCTGGTTTCAGGACTGTGCTCAGTGTGGCCACTACAATGGGATAAAGAACAGCTCTGAGGCCTGAGCAATGTCCCTTGGGGAAACCGCTCCTAAATGTGACACATTCAGGAGAAAATACTGTTGTTACTCAAGCCATTACCTCCACCAAAGTTGGAATGTTTGATCTAACTTTTGGCTTTATTTCAGGATGCATGTACAATAGATTTAAGTCAGATAATTCCTGAGGCTTAAAATGAAAACAAAACAAAAACAAAAAAGAAAAGAGCAAAAACACCAGTCTCTTTGGATTCCTCCTCCCTTCTACAATTCCATTCCCCTAGAAAACCACTTTCAACCTTATCTATTTTTTGAGGTGTGCACCTCTATATTTTTAACTAACATACTCATACCCCAGTTTTGTTATTTTTTGGTTTTACATATTAACTTTTGGTTTCCTTTTGCAAAAGGTGAGTGTTTAGATCTTGTATCTTCCCCACTCTCCATGTCCACATTCTCATCCATTTACTTCTTCCCACTCCCTTAATTCATCTGACAGGATTATATCAGAATTTCTGTGAAATGAGTATTCAGAGTTGCTGATAATACGATAGCATATGTTTTAGTAACAACCAAGTCATAATTATTTTTTTAGTCTTGTGCAAATTTTGTGTACCCTTTGTTAACACACATTTTGTTATCTTTACAATTGTGCCCCCCTCATAGTTTTCTATTAGCAATTCATTCCCAACTCTCACCTGTCATTAGAAATATCCTCCATATTTTTTTCAAGCACATCAGGTCCTTGAAATTTTTTATTTTATTTTCTTCTTTGATGCTGAGCTCCTGCACCCTCCTGATCACGTTGGATTGGTGGGTCTCTAGGTCTGCTTCTTAGCTGTCATCCTGGAGTTTCTTCCTTTGTGATCATTCCAGAAGATCCCCCACTTCCTGGAAATCCTATCACCATCGATGATAGGATTTGTATCTTGAATGTCCCCAAGGGCCCATGTGTTGAAGACTTGGTCCTCAGGGTGGCACTGAAGACTGAGAAGTCTTTATGTCATTGAGAGTGTGCCATTAAACGGGGTCGTGGGACCCCAGTTCTTCATCTCTTTTGCTTGTTCCATGAAGTGAAAGGTTTTGCCCCACTACACATAACCTGCAGTCTTACCCTGAGCAACAGGGACAAGCAATCATGAATGGGAACCCATAAAACTGAGCCAAAATAAACCTTTTCTCTTTATAAAGTGATCACCTCAGGTACCTGTTATGGTAACACAGGGCTGACTAACACATGTCTTCCTCTTGTCTTTGTTTATTCTCTCACTGTGGTAGCCTAAAGTGGACTTCTAAAACTTTACCAAGAAAATGTACCTGGACTGTAACTTTCTTGTTAAGGCTGTAGCTATAATGATGCAACAAATCATTTTTAATTCCTTCCTTAGTTACCCAAAGATATACCTTAGTTATATGTTTATCATGTAATATCTTTATTTCTTATGAAATTAATTTCCAGATTGTATCTGTTATAAAATAAGGTGGTCAGGACCCCCACATTTCCCTTTACCACGTGTGCCTCTCCTATGTTCATTATTCTCTTGCTTTACAAAGTTCCCTGACTTTTTTTTTACTTTCACAGTAAGCAACTCTAAGTGTAATTAATTCTGCATAATATGTAGCCTACACACATAATGGCAAATGGTTTATCTTGTTTATATTTCCTTGCTTATTTTACCCCCTCCCCAGTTCTTTGAAAATTTTTTCATTGTCTGATTTTATTTCATCCTAAATTATTTGTGCATCTTAAAGTATCAGATGTCTTCTTTCTCTTTTATTTTGAGTGACTTTTCTCCTAGGGTCCTGTCCTTGTTTCCCCTGCTTCAGTCTGAGTTGAATGATCTCTCTGGGCCACCTGAATGGTCACAATTTCCCCTTAACACTTTCACAGGTGCCATCACTGTTTCCAGAATTGGAAGTATTTATTCTAATATTACTCCTGATGGACTGCAGCAATTTATAAATAACTTCTCAAGAAAAAAAGTTTTAAGCTAAACTCTTGCAAATCCCCAAATATCTGTGTTTTTATCCTCAGAATTGACTGATATAATTTGGCTGGAAATGCAATTTGAAGTTGAAGTTTGTTTTCTCAAAACTTGGAAACTATTACACCATGGTCTTCAAACATTATAGAATACTACAAGTGATCCTTGCAGCTTCATTTTCACACTTTTGGGGTATACTTTCATTCTTTTCAGATTTTAGGACATTTTCCTTATTCCTTACCTTCTTACATTTCAACCTAATTTGTCTTGGGAAGCATAACATAATGTTTAAGGGCTTACACTAAGGATCCTGTGACTTCAAGTTTAACACATTCATGACAAGGCTGTAATTTGTATGTCTTGCTTCTGGGCAGCTTGAACCATTGGTGCTATATGCAGGACTGTACCCGACTTGTTCTACCAGTCATCCAAGCCACCCAATGGGACAGTCATGGTTCAAGCCAGTGGTACATGCATGGACACTAGTGCGGGTATGTGATTAACCCACTTGGCCTCCCTGATCCTGGTTGTAAAGTGAGGGGTAACAGTGGTCAACTCTTAGATTTCATGGTAGCATTAACACGTCACTGTGTGGAAAGTGGGCATGGAATAGAATAGCTTTTTGCTCATTTTTAGCTATTACTACCATTATTGCAATTATTGTAATGGTCCTCTTAAACTTAGGGCTGTGTGGTTTTCATTTCTAGTGCGTGAGCTTGAATTATCCTTTGTTTTCTTCCTCTGCTTTTTCTGTCATCCTTGTTCTCTTTCTCTATGACTTTTGTAGTGTCCCCTCGATCGCTTCTATTTTTCCTCATCCTTTTCTTCACATTTTGTTTGACTTGCTGGAAGATACCCTCAAGCCGAATATTCAGACATAATTGAAAATTTTGATTGTGGCAATAATTTTAAGAACTTTTCCTTATTCTCTGATAGTCTCAGTGCCACAGTATTCCTTTTTTTTTTTGCTCTAGGGAAAAAATGTAGTCTGGAATCTCTGTTTTGTTTACATGCTGTTTTCTGCTTCTAAACTGTTTCCTCTAGGGCCATATTTCTTTGTTTTGTTTTGCTTATGTCTCTTTCATGTTTCAGGCTTCCTTCAGCGTCAGGAAATGCTTGGCAGTCTGTTTACACTCAAGATCAAGATGATGGAAAGGAGGATGAGGAAATGTACACACGTGGGTGTCAGGCTTTGCTTGATGGTGAACAGGTAGAAGCAAACATTATGCCCAAGTTGCCTCAAATGCAAGAATATTTAGTTTTTGTCACAGGATACCAACATTCACATCG
>RJWT010045174.1:0-11662 GCA_004365215.1 Cuniculus paca
TTTTTTATTTTCCATGCAGTTAATATTGATTTAATCTTTCTGTCTTTCTTTCTTTCTTTCTTTTTTTTTTTTTTTGTGGCACCAGGGATTGAACTCATGACCTTGCACTTGCCAGGCAGGCGCTTAGGCCGCTGAGCTAGATTCCCAGCCTGGTGTTTTTGAGACAGGGTCTCACTATGCCGTTCAGGCTGGCCTTGAGCTCACTTTGTAGCCCAGGCTGGTCTCGAACTCACAACGATCCGCCTGTCTCAGCCTCCTGAGTGCTGGGATTACAGGCATGAGCCACCATGCCTGGCTTTTTCTGTCTTTCTATGAGCACATGATTCCTACAATCCAAATATCATTTACTTGTTTATTTACTTTGGTTTTTTTGAGACAGGGTCTCACTATGTAGACCAGGCTACCTTGAATTTGCACTGATCCTCCTGCCTCAACCTCCCAAATTTTGGGATAATAGGTGTGCAGCACCACACTGGCTCCAAATACCTTTTATAGTTTTCTAGATCCCCTTTTACGAATTCAGCTACATTAGTTTTCTCAATTTTTTTTTTTGAGACAGGCTCTTACTATGTAGTTCAGGATGGCCTTGAACTCACTGTGTCATCCAGGTTGGTCTTGAACTGGTGGTGATCCTCCTGCCTCAACCTTCTGAGTGCTGGGATTATAGGTGTGCACCACCATGCCTGGCTAATTCCATTTTCTTGAAGCCATTTTTTCTAGAGGTTTTTAATTCTGCCCAGCTTATACCAGTTAGCTCTTGGGCACTGTGGATGGCTATCATGCTGAAATCTCCCTTCTTATTGTTGTGAAAACTGCCTACTATTTTCCTTTAGATTTAAATCCTCAAATGTGGTTTATATCCTCATTTTGTGAGTGCATATCTTTTAGTAGTTTCCAGATTAAGGGCATGTAGAAGATAAATTTTTTGAGACTTTTCTATTAAAAATGTCATCATTGTATCTTTATATTAGATTGATAGCTTGGTTGGATATAGAATTCTGTTAAAAACAATTTAATTTTTTTTTGACAGGGTCTACTTTGTGCTTCAGGCTGACCTTGAACTCACTTTGTAGCACAGACTGACCTTAAACTCATGGCAATCTTACCGCCTCAGTCTCCTGAGTGCTGGGACCACAGGCGTGTGCTGCCATGCTTGGTTCCACTGTTCAATTTTTTTTTTTTTTTTTTGTACCAAGGATCAAACTCACGACCTTGCAGTTACCAGGGAAGCGCTTGAACTGCTGGGCTAAATCCCAGGCCTTGTTCCCTATTTTGAAGCTATTGTTCCTTTTTTTCCCCTAGCTTCTTGTTAGTGCCTTTAAGAAGTTTTTTTTTTTTTTTTTAAATGGGTCAGAAAACTTCATTAGCCAAGTGTAGTGACAAATGCCTATAATCCCAGCATTTGGGTGGCTGAAGCAGGAAGTTTGCCACAAATCTGAGGCCAACATGGGCTACATAGCAAGTTCAAGGTCAGTCTGAACAACAAATTGAGACCCTGTCCAAAACAAAACAAAACAAAACAACAAAATATATATATATATACTCAAAAAAGATTCCCTTAAATTTAAAGACCCACCTTAAAAAAATGGGCATCTGGAATGAATACAGACACTTCTCAGTTTTTCTTTTTGTGGCACCAGGGATTGAACTCATGACCTTATGCTTGCCAGGCAGGTGCTTAGGGCACTGAGCTAAACCTCTAGCCCTACAGACACTTCTCAGATGAAGCACAAATGGCCAGTAAATACATGAAGAAATGTTCAGTATCACTGGCCATTCAAGAAATGCAAATTAGAATGGGAGGGTGGGGCACGCAAGTAATCCCAAGGCCAGCCTGCACTACATATTGAGACCCTGACTCAAAAAAAAGGAAACACAAATTAAAACAATATTGACGAGGCCGGGCATGGTGGCACACTCCTGTAATCCCAGCACTCAGGAGGCTGAGGCAGGAGAATCGTTGCGAGTTCGAGACCAGCCTGGGCTACAAAGTGAGTCCAAGGTCAGCCTGAGTTGCATAGCAAGACCCTGTCTCAAAAGGCCATTAAAAATTTTTTTTGACATTCTGTATCACTGTAAAAGAATGGCTATTTTCATGAAATCAAATAACACATGTTGGAGAGGCAATGGGGGAAAAGGGATCCTTCTTCACTGTTGGCGGGGGTGATACAACCACTAGGGAATGTAGTAATGCTAAGCATTAGCATTCCCCACTAGGGAAATGCTTCAAAACTAATCAATATTCCATTTGACCCAGCTCTTTCCCTTCTAGGTATCTCCTGAAGAAAAGTTAAAAGATATCATATTTCAGTCATACATGCACATTTATTTATTTATTTATTTATTTTTTGTGTTACCAGGGATTGAACTCATGACCTCACACTTGCCATGAGGGTGCTTAGGCCACTGAGCTAGATCCCCAGCCCTTGTCTTTTTGAGACAGGGTCTCACTGTGCTGTTCAGGCTGGCCTTGAGCTCACTTTGTAGCCCAGACTGGTCTCAAACTCACAACGATCTGCCTGTCTCAGCCTCCCGAGTGCTGGGATTACAGGCGTGAGCCACCACACCCGGCCACATTTGTTTATAGCAGCACAACACCCAAAAACTAAATCTTGGAAGCAGTCTATATGTCCATCAACAGAGGTATGGATGAAAAAATGCAGTATTTATGCACAATGGAGTACTACTTTGCATAAAGTATAAACTTGAGTTATTTGTGGAAAATGGGTGCACCTTGAGACCATGTTAAGCGCAGTAAATCAGACATTCAAGTTGAAATATTGCATGGTTTCTTTTATATGAGAAACCCAATATGTAAATAAAGTACAAAATAAAAGTCAGACAATAGGAAAAAAAAAAGAAGAAAGCCAACATATCTAAAAGTGTACCTTGATTTAGTATAATCGTTTTATGCTAAATGTGTTTTATGTTTTTGGTCTGTTAGTCTGATCATTAATCTTGTTTATGGTATTTAACTTGATAAAGACAAAAATAAATAAGTCTGATGCTGGCAAAAAATGTTTTCTTTTCATATATTCTTTGCTCACCACAGTTTTTCTCTCTTTTCTGTTAGAGGTCTGTGGTATATGTAATTTTTTTAAAGCAAAGTTATAGAGGATTTTAAAACAAAAATAAAGAGATTGCATATTTTTAAGAAGATATACATGTAACATTCAGAAAAATGAAGTTCTAGACCATCAAAAGCATTCCGATAAATAATTCTATAAAGCACAATATGTATATATGTGGTGTATATAATAAAGGGGTTATTATTCTAAGCGTTCTTGGAAGCTGTGAATCTAAAGGGCTTACTCAATGTGGAATTCATCTTAGGTGAGCTGGCTGGGCCGTTTTGCTGGAAGCCCAGAGGACTCTGCACTTGGGGTGGTCATAGAGAAAACACTGCTGCTGTCCTTGTTGCCAAGGTTCTCAGAATGAAATGAGGAAAAGAAAATTGGGAGACTTAGTCTGCAGTGGATAAATCCATGCTGTTTCTTCCTTGGAGCCAGCTGACCACAGGCTAAACCTAGTGGAAATTGTGGGCCAAACAGACCTCTCTTCAAGTTGTGTGGGCATTTTGTCTCAGTGACAGAAAAGCAACTCATACAGAAAAATGGTAACCAAGAAGTGAGGTTGTGGCCATGACCGAATCTGACCATGTGGTTTAGAAACCTTTGGAACTAGTCTGGGGGTGCCAGCTAGAGAAACCCTAGAATACTGTAAGCAAAGCTTTGATGTCCTATACTGGTGAGAGCGCGAGACCGGAATGCTGACAGGAATACAGTCAACAAGGGCCAGGCTGGTGATGAGGTTTCAGATGGGAATGAAGATTCTGTTGAAAACTGGACTACAGGCCATGCATGTTATGGCCTGGTAAGGAACTGGCCTACATTTTACTTTGGTAAAAGAATGTATCAGTTATATTGTGAGACATGGTCAGTACTGGTAAGGTTTGCTAATTTTATAGATTCTCCAATCTTTTGCTGTTGTTGTTTTCAGTCAGGGTTTCTCTATGTAGTTTAGGCTGGCCTTGAACTCATGGCAGTTCTCCTGCCTCAGTCTTCTTCAATGCTGGGATTACAGGTGTGTGCCACCAAGCCCAGCTCCCCAATCTTTTTTTGTTTTGTTCTTTTCTTTTTTGTTAACACAGGGTCCTGCTGTGTAGCTCAGGTCAGCCTTGAACAGACTATGCAACCAACACTGACCTTGAACTTGGGGTAGTCCTATCTCAGCCTTCCAAGTGCTGGGATTATAGGCTTGGGCCACCACTCCTGGCATTCTCCCATTTTAAGAATAGGAATTAAATCCTCTTCCTCCATGGCTCTGTAACAATCTTCCTCTACAGGAGAGACAAAATAAGTTTTCCAGATGTCGTGAGCAAATTACAGGAATTCTGTGTAAACTGAGTACTGAACAGTGAATACAGCAAAAATATTTGGCATCATCCAGAGGAAGCTGGGTGTGTTTGGGACCCAGGTAATAACTCATAGTATACAGGTAGTAAGTCCTTATTAGTACTAACACTTGTAAAGACCTACTCTGTATCTAGGACTTTATACATATGAACAAGAGAAGGGCTATTGTTTTCTTCAGATGAAGAAGCTGAGGCTTATACTTTACATAACATGCCAATAACAACAGGATAATGATTTATTTACACCTATGAGGTGGCTGGGATCTGAATCATACCCTTCTTAAACTACAATTCAAGTTTTTCCCACCAACCATGCTGTCTCAATTTGCTGTAACACATAGCATCAAGACAGAGCTATAAATGAATGAGTTTATATAAAAAATCATTTTTAAAAAGATTTTTTCTACATTTAATGCAGTCATAAAAGACCAATCAGCTTATGAAATCATTCTTAAATCTTTAATTAAAATTCATAGAGTATTTAACATGTATAGATGTTTAAATTATTTCAGTGACTCATTTTAAAATCACTTTGCACAGTATTTTGAGGCTAACTTCATGCTAGAAATTTACAAATGTACAATTTAACACAAAAATACATTCAGAGTCCATTCCACTGCAAGTTTAAAACACTTTAATTGGCAGACAATGTAAAGATATTTTAAAAACAGAAAAACTATAAATTGAACACGTAAAAGTCTTCCCTTTTGAATTTTTAATAAAATACCGTTCTGTATAAGATATAATGAAAAATTCCAGTTACTTATAAAATGCCTATGTGAGAAAAGAAATGAATTAAGATATATAGATGTATGAATTATACTTAATTATATTAAGTGAACAAAATGTTGGATGCTGCTGACACAGCCCACAATCTATTACTCATGTATCAAAACAGATGAAAACACTCAAAGAAGCAAAACTGATGCAGGCAAAGAGAAATAAGATATTTGAGGCCAAAAAATAAAACAAAATTCAAAAAGCACAAACATAAAAACCTGTCATTGTAGTGAGAAGGAATAAAAGAACTTAAAGCAAACTGTGGACCAAATTCTCACTCATCAATTCATGAGAAAGAACACGAGAATTTGTCTTCAAATGATTAAAACAGCTACAGAAACTTAATTATTTGGCCTGGATAACTTAATAGCATATCAAAAAAAGATTTAATAGTGTATCAGCTGCTGAAATAATCAATAGCAACTAGTAGTATACTGCTGGGAAAAAATGAATTTTTACTGGTTTATGTAAAAAGGTATCACGAATCGCACTTGCGATGGCTGACTGCACTGTCCACACGGCAGCGCTACCGGGTCACTGACACGCACACTCAAGGCAAGGGCACATGCGGATTGCCGCGGTTCTTGACTACTGAAACCACCTTGTATGTGCTCTGCTTTGCTTTCTGATAGAAGGATCTGAGACGTCCGAGTTGCTACCTCAGGACGCTCGCAATGAAATCTAGGGCCTGCCTGTTGGCTCTGTTGCTGGAGACCTGGTTCTGTCCGTCTCGTCTCCTATGGTTCCTGGCAGAGGACAGGGAAGTGTGATGGAAGTGAGAATTAAGTCAGCCTGAAAAATTGTACTAGAATTTTAAATTTTATTGTGATATGCAAAAGAAGTACCTGCAAAAAAGACTATCTCACTGACAAAAGCTTATAAAATGTACATAAGAACACTGCCTATCAAGTACTATCATCCTATCTAGAAAAATGACAATTAACTTCTGTGATTTTTTTTTTTTTTTTTTGAAACAGGGTCTTGCTATATGGTCCAGGCTGGCTTGAACTCCCCAAGGAGCCTGGCTGGTCTCAAATGCATGCTTCTCCGGCCTCAGCACCCTAAATGCTGGGATTATAGGTGTGTTCCACCACACCTGGTTGTGATTGGTTTTTTAAAAAGAGAGTATCATTTACAATCATCTCTAATCTTAAAACTAAGAATCTAGATTAGCCTAAAAACAAAGCAAATACCTGACCACAGAAAAGGAATTAAGCAACAAAAATGTTGCATCAATAGTTCTTTATCCCTTCCATCAGAACAAAGAAGAAAAGAGAGAGAGAGAACATCTCTAATCTTCCATTGCAAAGCAAGGAAAATGTCAACGGAAGTGAATTTAATTTTTCATGTAGCTCAGTCTTAGCTGTTTAAGACTTTAGTCCACATGATGTTTAAATCAGTCAAATTATAAAACCATAAAAAATTATAAAACCAAAGTAATGCAGGAAATTATACAAAGGAACAGTGAGACTGGAAGAATCTATCTTTAGAATTCATGTAATTTGCTTAGAAAGACTTGAACAAGATTGTTTACAAGTAACGCTTCAGTTGGGAGAGAAATGTTTAAATAGATTCGAGGACTCTAGTTACGTGGAAACATGAAGTGCTCTGGGGAATCTGCCTCTCCTGTGCTGATACAGTCCACCACTTACTTCTCTTTGAGACAGGGTCTCACTATGTAGTGTAGGCTGGCCTTGACCTCAGTAGGTAGCACACACGGGCCTCGAACTCAGTGATCCTTCTGCCTCAGCCTCCCAAGTGCTGAGATTACAGGTGTGCACCACCACACCTTGCATAGTCCATCATTTACCAAAGCCCCTCAGATTTAAATTGAATGAACATATTCTTGAACTTTGGTGGTGGTCTCAGTCTGCCCCATCTAAAAGAGAAAAACTAAGTTTCCCAAAGTCCATCTGTTTTTCAGAGATGCGCTAGACCCCACCATCCTGACCACCCGTGGCCCCAGTCTCCTCAAACCATCACGTGGGAACAATGACCCTGGCCACATCTCACCGCTATCAGCCCACATCTGGAGTAGGCCCACAAGGGGGAATGAACAGTGAATACATGACCACTACCCAGTCATTCTGGAGCTCTCGCGTATCTTAATCTCCCTTTAAAATCTGACCTTTAGAATATTAAAAAAAAAAAGTCTGTAAAGCACTTTTACTGGTTATCCACATGGAACGATTAGCTCGCGCTACTCCAATACGGGAGAAGTATCCTCATGGGTTTAATGGCAATACGTTAACTCAGATTTCTCTTGATGTTCCAGAAGATGGCAGCACTCTCAAACATGGGCTGTGCATTGCTGTCTCCTTTTAACACGGAGTCTGTGAGACAAGGAACACTGAGAATTATGCACTTGAGCCTAATTCCCCAAGATTCCGTTACAGAAAAAGACAACGAAATGTTGAAAACTGACAAATATTCAAACCTTGGAAATTATAGGAAAAAAAAAATCACAAGAAGTCACATGACTATAGTAAATCACAGCTAAAGATAATTTTTCACATATACTAAAGGCACTACTAATATATAAATATCCTGCTAACATTTAGAGAAACTGAAATCATCAGAGAAAGAAGTTCATTTAGTATACTGCCAGTATTTAAAAAATAAAGAGTTGACTTTAAGAATCATTGCAGTTTTCCATGAGCTAAATGAAATCAGACATAATAATAAGCAGCTCCATATGAAGACTGTGGTTTCCACTTTTAATCAAGTGATAACTTTCTTTCTCAAAAATATAAGCATATCATAAAAACCAAAGGGTTACACACACACACACACACACACACACACACACCCAGGTACCACTGAGAAATTGTCACAAATTCTAAATAGTTTCAACAGTTTTAGCAACACACATTCACACAGGACATGCAAAGACAAAATGCCAGCATCACTGAACAGTTCGGCATAAAGCTAAAATACAGAATAAGACAGGCAGTAAATAATGCACATCACAAACTAATGATTGTATTACAGCACACCTTGGAATTTAAAACAAAGCTTAGAACTTTAAGAGTTCCAGGGAGCATTACACATGGACCAACAATGAGCACTCATATTTATTAACCAAATAAAAAGCTATACAAAAGAATAACAATTTATTTTAATTAACAACATGACTAATATTTTGTATTTTATTCCACTAGAAGATTAATTTGTACCCTGTAGATTTTAAAACAACTTTATTAGAAATTACTAATGCTGGTTCTTGAATAATTGAAAAAATTGCAATTACTCAAATGTAGATTGCTATCTATAGTTCTGAGTAATTGGATGAAAGTTGCTTTGGTACAAAATTTAAAATAAAGTAAAACTGCCAGCACCATAACCAGCACGATCACTTCATAGTGGGTCTACAGGACCCTCAGAGACAACAGAACGAAAAATACACATAAATAAGAGCCATTCTGTTGATAATTTTGTCACATCATTAAAAAGAAGACTAAATCCACATCCAGTGAATTATAACGGAGGCCCAATTTTCATGCTCCAATTATTCCTCAATGACAGCATAATATGTTCATAGTTATTGCTAATATGATGTCTAATTCGTTTTTCAAGGATGCTTCCTACAGGAAGGCCAGTGGCTAGAGGGGTACATTTTAATGCTCAGCCCACTGATACTTATGTAACACAAGGTTTAATTTAGTCATTTTTCTTTTTTTTTTTTACAGCTTTATTGAGGTATAATTGACATACAACAAACCGCGCACATTGAAAGTGCACAAGTTGATACAGTCTTTTAAATAGCATGAAAAGTGCCTTACAACTTACAAATATTCAATTTAAACATATTATTTTAAAATAATACATTAGCAGCTCCAAGAAAGACCATGGTTCCTACTCTTTCTTTTTTGGTGCCAAGGATTGGCCTCGCGACCTCACGCTGGCCAGGCAGGCGCTGTGCCGCTTGAGCTACATCCCTGGCCCCTGTGGTTCCTACTTTAAAAAAGTGTGACAGCTTTCTATGAGACATAGATATGCATTTTTAAAAAGGCAGATGGAAAGAAAAGAAATTAATTCCCAAGTACAAATTTATTCGGAAGGTTTTGAAACGCCAAAATTGACAGCTAGTTTCCTTGCTTTTCTTCTGGAAGAAGAGCTTGGTGTCGCCTTCTGGTGAGACGCTTTATGGCTGCCTTGGGAAGCGGTTTCACCTTGAAAGGATGCAGCTGGAGCAACCTGAGAGGAGCGCAAAGAGGTCGACGAATTTTCCTGTGCAGCCACTTTGGCGACATCAGAAGACCCTGGCTTGCTGGTCTGAGCTGGGCTGGCCTGAGAAGAGGTCTGGGCCTCCTTATTCTCAAAGTTCTTTTTATTTGCAACCCTTTTTTTGGTAACCTTTAAGGAAAAAGCAACAATATAGGTAAAAGAGGTAAAGCTATTGTCAGAAAGTAGTAGCCAGGTGTGATGGCACGTGCCACTACAAAGCAAGACCTTGTCTCAGAAAGCCAAAACTCAAACCAAAAAAACCAAAAAACAAAACAAACAACAAAATACCCACAAGGATATTTTGGCTTGCTTTTTTGAGACAGCGTCTCACTTTGTAGTGCAGGCTGGCCTCAAACTCGCAGCAATCCTCCTGCCTCTGCCTCCCAAGTGCTTGTTGGGATTACAAGTGTGCACCATCATGCCTGGCAGGATTTGTTAATCACTGCTGATTTGGGATTTCTGCTTGTTAACTCCAAGTCAGATTAATAATTCAAAGAATTCTGCTCCAGTGAAATATTGAAAAGTTACCCATAAATTAAATATTAAAATTTTGTATTTGTTTTTCAATCACTTTGTGTTAGAACAGCATATTATTACTTGCTATAATAATTATTCTTTATTAGAATACAAACTCAAGACAGCAGGGACCAGGACAAATGGGTGAGCATTTCACTGTCAATTCCTATACAAGTAGTGGATTTCTAACAGGCTCTGAATGAGTAAACTGAGTAAATAAATTCTTTTTTCAGTATGGGGATTAACCCCAGGGCCTCACACTATGAAAGAAAAATCTCCAGCCTTTTCTGATTTTGTATTTTGAGACAGGATCTGGCTAAGCTGCTCAGGCTGGCCTCGAACTTAATATCCTCTTGCCTTAGCTTCCCAAGCAGCTCGATTACAGGTGTGCACCACCACACCTGACTAAACACAATGTTTTTGATCGGTTTTGAACTTTTAAAAAAGAATTCTCTTTCCAGGTCTCACCTGCAGAGGTATGAACTGACTGTGCGCACCACCTGCCATTCCTCCAGCCGCGGGCCCGGTCCCCGGGTACGGGGCCTGATAGAAGGGCTTCCCAGGAACCGGCACTGGCGGGACCCACGGAACGGCGCCAAAGAGGTGAGGCGATGAAGGCATTATATTAGCTGCTAAAACCACAAAGAATTTCTCTTAGTAAAAGCAGAGTCCTGAAATTTAAGACCTCTTCCTGTTAGCGTTTTTTGGCTGCTCCCCCCCTTTAGTAAAAGCCCTACACTTATGGACTAATGAATGAGTCTGTGTACACAGTTCCGTGTCGGGACCCTTTCTTGTGAACTGGTCTACGAAGGCCAATAGGACGACAGGCTATATGAACTTCAGGAATATCTGCAATTATATTTAAAAAAAAATAACAAAGGGGTCACGAAACTATTCTTTGGGAAGAGAAGCCTGGTACAAGAAAAGGCTCTCACCTGCCCCCAATGTTAAGTTGCTTCCATAGTGATCCCAGCCTACAAAAGCCCAAAAAAGCTCAAGTCATGAGATCTGGCATGTAGAGTCTTTCTTTCTTTTTCTTTTTTGTCTTTTTGAGACATGTTTACTATGCCATTCAGGCTGGCCTTGAACTCACTTTGTAGCCCAGGCTGGCCTCGAGCTCACAGTGATCTTTCTGCCTCAGCCTCCCGAGTGCTAGGAGTACAGGCGCGCCACCCCATCTGGCTCTTTTCTTTATTCTAGTATTTGCAATTCAAGGATTTTTTTGTTTTTATTTCTTATTGAAAACACATTGAACCTATGATTGCTAAACTGGACTGCTGGTCATTTGAGGAGTTTGCGTATTAAAGGTGTCTGGACAGGCAAACTTACTCAGACCTGCCAGGTCACACTTGAGGGCTCAACAGTCTGTACTGTGAACAAGCTCCCCTGTGTTCTGCACACAGACAGAGCACGCCAGCACAGCACTTGGGACCTACTGTATACAAGAGCCACAATCAAGACAATAGCCTGGGTCCCTGAAGAAGACAGGCGCCATGTTCAAATTGTGTTTCACAGAGACAAAAAAAGTTATAAATTTACAACTTGAGAAAATTTTGTATCAGAAGAGAAGAATTGGTGTATTTTAGTGTTCTGAACTACATAGGTACAAATTCCTGGATGAAGAAAACCATTGGACTAGGGGCTTAGCTCAGTGGCAGAGTGCCTACCTGGCAAGCGTGAGGTCCTAAGCTTGATTCCCGGCTCCAAAAAAAAAAAAAAAAAAAA
>RJWT010045175.1:0-11664 GCA_004365215.1 Cuniculus paca
ACACCTTCCGGTCCTTTTTCACATATTATTTTGTGACAGAGTCTCACTGAGTCACCAAGTCACCCAGACTTGCCTTAACTTGTGATCCTCCTGCCTCAACCTCCAAAAGTGCTGGAATTAGCACTCAGCATGATTCATCCTTAAACAACCCAAAACAAAATCATCACCAAAAAACATTTCCCCCTATCTGAAATACCTTTTCTATCTTCTGGTTTTGATCTAACAGCATTTTTCTATCTATCTGACTTTTTTATTCTGCTTTTGACCAAAATAGCTGTTTCAGAAGTTACAGGTATTTTCAAAAGTCAAATTCTCAGATCCACTCAATGTATCCAATACTGATCACCAAAAACTATCCCCAGCCACTCCACAGTGACTGGGGATAGTTTTGGGGATATGCTTTAACCCCACTTCCCTTCCTTCCCCCTGTATTCCTTTCCTCTTTGCTACCCTACTGTCCTTTCTTACCCTACTCTCTTGCATGCAGATATTTCTTCTGGTATAAACCAGTTTCTCTGCTTCTCTTTACAAGTTACATCCATTCCATGACTCTCAACTTTATAATTTAAAATTTTTTCCAAATATATTAACCAGATATTTATCAAACCTCTTAGTGCGGGTCGGGAAAAAAGCCAAATGCAGCCACATTCTTTAAAACAATTAGCTTTTTCATAATTTGTCTTTTTCTGATAACTATATCGTTTATCTCTTAGTCAAGGTTAAAACATAAAAATAACTGACTTCTTGTCTTTACATCTTATAAGTCATTCATGGTTTTTTATTTATTTCTATTTCCATTCTTTTTTGTTTTTTTAAATAGGGCAAGAAAGTGGGAAAGAAAAGGAAGAAACTGTTTGACACATGGAAACAATGTCAGAGGACAGATTCTAGGCAGAAAGTCAGGCGATTGGTTTCTTTTAGCTATAATTGTGGTTTAAAATGACTAAATAGCTGCAAAAATAGGGAGTCTGGGTGTTTCATTTCTCCAACACTACCAGATGCAAATATTTGTAAGTTTACACTGTAGTGAAGGTAACTTTGGGCTATAAGGTGCCCCTACTCCTGATCTAATTTCCATAAGGAGTAATTAGAGTTAGCGCCACGGAAAGGGACAGGAAGAGCTTTACACAAGATGGAAAAAGTGGCAAGTCTAGCAAAAACACTTTAACATTTCACTTTTTATAAAGGTAAATAAACCATATAAATTTCTTCCTCCTAAATTACTAAGAAAAAATGCAAAAAGACTACATGGATATATGAGATAAACTTTTGCTTAATGCACTGCTCAGCCTGCAAGCACACCTCCTCTACTTATTAAGTATATATAATTGCACATATAATTATTAATCTGTTTAGTTATTACACATCAACAAACAGTAAAACCTTGTCATAATGAAGCTTTTAATTTTTAAAGAGTTTCAGAACTAAAGTTATTCATATAAAGCTTCTGATGAAACATTCTTCCAGTTACATATTTTATTTATTTTATTGTAGGCCTCCTGTTCCTTTCAGACAAGGTGATTTAGAATTTCTGTGCAAGAAGGGAACTGAACACCTCCGCAAAGAAGAAAAGGTAAGTCCCAGGGATGTAAACATCTCTAGGCATAAAGGCTTCTCAAAATACAGAGCGTGTTTGTCTTGACAAAATAAGTCACTTAGGCTAAGCTGCAGTTAACTTTGCAGACCATTATTTTGATACTAACTTCCATTACTTGGCCATAGGTTAAAAAAAAATTACAAAAAGTATAATTGGTTTGATTTTCATACTCTCTGAGCACATGAAAGCAATGAAATTTTATAGGTTATTTTTTTTTCTGGAAAAGTAGATAGATGAAGGTATTCTAAAATACAGGATCTCTGCTTTTTAAACAGGGAGAATTTGCTACCAGGATAAAGTAGGCCAAGAACAATGGATTATAGAGTGTGTATGTGTTTCTGTGTCTTCGGAAGTGATTTGTTTGGGAGCTGTCTTATTCTCAGGAAGTCTTAATCCTCTCTGAGCAGCACTTACAAGGCAACCCTAGAGAATTAAACTTGTACCTGGTTATTTTTTCCTTTCTTTGATATAGCTCAGTGAGTTTTCTCAATGGTAGCCATGGTCTAGTAATTTAAAGCTTTTGAACCTTGTGAAGAGATTCATTTAAAACCATATACTGAAAGGTTTCCACAAAATAGAAAGTGTCTTCTACCAGGAAGCTACAAAAGACTTCAAGACAGAAAATCCAATAAATGTTCTGCTCAGAATGGGTGTACAGTAGTTTTTCTAAGTAATCCAGTTTCCTATAGTAAATCATTGGGCTGTAATGCGTTGAGATCTGAGTTTCTTGCCTTCTCCTGATAGGTAGTTTGCTTCTACTTTTAATACAAACTTGAGTGTTAGTTAAACTTTATATTTAGTTCTCATAAAGCAAAGTACTTTCTAAATTGTGAAAACATTATAAAATACCAATATGTAGAAGTAATATTTTTACATCAATTTGTACATCATAAAATTGTGTTACTTGAATAGATTTCATTTTGATGCAATCCATTCAGAAACAACTTATCGTTTAGCATAAGAAATCATAGCAGAAGTTTAGGGGTCTTGACTAAGTTAAGGAGCTATAGCAACCACTGTGGTTTGGTCTCTGATATTATTTTATATTAAAGATACTAGATTTGAATTAATTTTGTATTCATAAAAGTGATCTTTTTTTATATGGGATGTTGACATAAATTAAATACTTTTAGGAGAGTTTATTTTGTTTGGTTAGATGGGGGAATTGTTGCTTTTGTTTATAAAAAAAAGAATTTATTTAGAATAAACTTGGGTCAAATAGCAGCAACTACTGTTGTTTCCCTTTAATGTCTCTCTTAGGTACTGATTTTTTACTTTTCCCCTAAGGGCATCTCAGAAAAAATTGGTAAGAGAGAACTTTAATAAGCACTCTTATGAGCATACACACATTCTTATATGCTCAGTGAGTAATTAATCAAAACTAAAGTAAAGCTCTGTAATGAGTGGCCCTGTTATGTGCCATCTCCTGCATGCAGGGTATCTCTCTTCCCTTGATCTCAATTTAGGTAATAGAGAGATTTTTCCATTAAGATAAAACAGTTAATAAAAAGTAGATTTTAATAATTTACTATCGTACATTTCCTCAGTAACTCTTCTCTTAAAAGAGCTTCGCCAAGAATTGTAGCATTATATTTTGCACATTGTATGTGGAATAAAAACCCTAGAAATATGTGTAACATATACTGTATTTACAGTCTAAATAAGTCATAATTTATCTAAGTTGCTTTGCTGATATTTTCAACTCCTCCTGACTTTTCTTTTCCTTCAAATGTGAATCTTGACAAGACACACACTGTGAGAAACCAATCTGTATAGTTTTATAATAGACTTCAAATAAATTAAATTTTTAGGATATATTATCAATGAAATAGTCCAGGAATTAGATGCACAGTTCTCCTTGTTACTAATGGAAAACAGGCACCTCAACAGAAATGTAATTACCTGTGTATTTCCTGCCATAAACATGTAGCTCAATATTCAGTGCAAAAGCAACACTTGGCTCTCTGGAACCCATTGCTGGTGAAATTCCTTCAGGACTCTGTCATTTCACTTTGTAAAGAGCACTTTCTGTGGCTGCCACTGTAATAAAACATGCCCACCTCCCTTGTCTTTTAAGTATGCTTTCTTCAAACCCTTCTCTTGTCGATTCTTGAAAACCACTCTTCTCATACTAGGAGGGTCTCTAGGACAATCACTTAGTCTTTAATAGCTAATATATAAATCTGAATGTTTTACTGCTCCTCTGAGATGTGCACTGAAGGATAACTTTTCATATCCTGCAAAGTAGGGAGGCTACTACCTGCAAAGCACATATATAAGCATATAATTCTACTATTGTTTGAAAGAGCCAGTGGAAAGAATGAAAAACTTATGAATTATTTTAAGTACATAATTATTACATTATCATTATTACCAAATTGTTATTACTGCATTATTACTTATAAGTATATAATTATTTTCACATAATCATTATTATATAGTCTATTTTAGAAGTGGCAAAGAGGAATATCAAAATAATTGAAATTCATAGATGAGCATGGCTATCATTCTTAGTCAGTAACCTACTCCCATTCTGAGCCTTTGTAAAACTGAACCCACAACTGCAAAGATTCAGGCTAAACACAATTTTTGTTATTTTTCCTACTGCTACATTGGCCAAAAGGAAAAGAGAATGCAAAGAACCTACATAATACACAAACTGAATAGTTCCTCCTTCCTTCAACTGGAATTGACACCTCACTATAACATTCTTTGTGGATAATCAAAGTGTTTGATGAGATGAAAGAAACAGCAAAAATTAACAATGTCAGAGAACATCATGATCCACTTTGATGATTATATGTAGCCCTGTTTTTTGTCTTGGAAAACAAAAATCAGAACGGCTGACTACAGATTTTACTCTTCATCTGGATGCCTTGGTATTTTGCAGACACAGCACTTGGCACAAGGGAGAAGTTAGAGTTTTAAATTTGTGAGATACTGTGGTAATTTTTCACTATGTTTCTTAGTTCATTCCTCCTGAATGCGCAGGGTTATGCCCGGGCCCCTGCATGAGCAGCATGGCCGAGTGCCATCTTTTTGGGCCTGAGACGAGAACAGAAAGACAGGCTTTCGGAAACTTCCAGTTTGATGTCAGACAGTCTCAAGGAGTCTGTACCCAAAGTTGTATTCAGGATGATTGGTTGCTATGATTGGTACTGTTTGCCTCTGGCTTTGTGGAAAGATTTCTCAGTGTGATGTCCATGTCTGTCTTCTGTCCAGTCAAGGTGGTACTTGGCCTCAATGAAAAAAGAAAAAACATTCAAGGGTCCAAACACATTCTTACTGAAATATTACACCTATGAGGGATTGGGAACAAAGAACAGAAACTTCAAAAAAAAATTCTCCTTTTTTAGGTCACTGGAATTTTTTTTAATGGTGAATTAAAGTTGAATAGCATTGCTCTATACAATGAGGAAAACAGATTTATTTGGGCTGTCCCAAAAATACTTAAGAATAGCTATGTAATGTAGAAGGATCATGGGAAAACTCACTTTGAAAAATATTGTAAAGTACTGTTCTGAAGTTTATTATTTCGGTTTAGTCTTCAATCAATTATAAAGCATTGCCCTCGCAGTCTATAGATACTTCAATTCCCTTGAAAATCACAGTGTAATTGTTCCTGGACCTAGGTAGCAACCATACTGCAAAATGATATGACAAATGGCTTTGTACACAAGTGCATGCATGACTTGGGCCTTGGTCCTGAGTACCCACAGAGACAAAATTGCACAGATAGGGAGGAAGATCCTTGCAGAATACAGTGGAGTGGCTCTATGATGAGACATGACCTGCTTCCCAAGACCTGTATTCTTGTCCCAATCTCCTCTGCCTCCAAAGTCCTGGCTTCATGGGCTTCTAAATGTCTCATGTTTCCAGGCAACAGCCAAAGCCACTGTGGAAATTCACCACCTGGAATGAAGGGTTGCTTCTCTACCCTTCCCACTTGCTGTCTGAGATTAAACCACTCAATGCACAGCAAGCGGCCCATCTCACAACCACCTACGAAGTCAGCCCTTAAAAGGCTGTCATTAGAACAACACATTGCGAGGCGACTCAAAGCAGGAATCAGAGAAAATACTTCTTCAGAAATTAGGTGGGCAGTTTATTTTTTTACCATATGTTCACCTCTTTTTCTTCAGTTTTCCAATCTATGATAAAGTAAATAAATACACTGCTACATGGTATGAAACTTGAAGTACTGAAGATATCATGGGTCTTGGAACTAACAGAGCTTCCCGTTTTTAATCTATTATTTTCTAATTCTGACAATTTGGAAATATTAAGTCATTTCTCTACATCTGTTTCTTAGTCTGTAAAATGGAACAATATACCTCCAGTATGATTTTATCGATATAAAATTTGATTAACATACTAAGGTACCTATGTGAGTTGTGAATTTTAAAGGCTCAGCAAATTGTGAATTTTAAAGGCACCTGAATATATACTGCACAATAAACTGTACCTGTTATTTCAAGGAGTATCATGTCCTCTACAGGTATCTATTTTAAACTTCCATTCTTAAGGCCATTTGGTAGGGTGCATATACTGTGACTGTTCTTATATTCCATTATATTTTGTTGACTGAGAAAGAATGAGATTCTAACCTGGTGAGTGAAAGAAGAAGCAGAAATAGGCAATTCAGAGGGAGAAAATGTTTTATATCAAGTAGCCACAATTCAAGCCAGCCATATTCTACCTCTGTAATCACACTGCAATGAGAAGATTTAGGGAGGTACCGTAAATGTTGAAAGTTTTACCTGCAGGAAATGTAACCAATTGCCAGTTTTCTCTCAAGGTCATCTTTCTTGGTAGCTTCTGAACAAAAAGTTCTGCTTTAGGGGAGATTACCAGAGGTAAATAAGCCTGATAAATAGGCAGGATAGAATGAATAGCAAAAAAGCTAAGCTTCCGTGTCCACGTCTAGCATCAGAGAACTCCACGACTAAAGACTGTGATAATTCTGTGTGCTGCTTCCTCCCTGGCGCTGACAAGATGCTGTGTTTCACATACATTGTGAGAGCTCCATACGTATGTGCTGAATGCATGAACAAATAAACCATTCTCCCAGGAAATACCATAGTAGATGGTACCTGTTGTAGTCCAGAGATGGCTTCCAGTAACCAAGACTGATAGTCTCAACCTTGTGTGAAGGCAGCAGCTCACAATTGTTTGACCTTGACTAGTTTGAATTTCAGCATGCTATTAATGTACCTCACTCCCATTCTTCTACTGTGTGTATTTCTAGACTGAGTCTCAACAGAAAAAAAAAAAGTGCTTTGAGATCTTCTGATTGACTCCTCTGCAATTAGGAAGTTATTTGTAAAATATAGTTTTCCATAGATGATTTGTTTCTTGCTTTGTGAGCCTGACCATATAAGAAATGCCACACAGATGAGCTCAGAGATCCATGCAGCACAGTCTGTTCCCTGCAGTGGCCCCCAAAAAATTTTTGACAAAGTTCTTTCTTGTTTAAATTTAGATATTCCAGAGTCCAAAAATGATGAATACTAAATTCTAATAAAATATGGCTAGCCAGAAAGAGATTTCTACCTAGTAACAAAGTATCTTTAATTACCATTACATATGCAGATAAATGTCAAAGTGAAACATTGATTTCATAGGTTTCCATCTACTTCCATTCCTTTTTTCTCTTTTCTCATTCTCCTGAGAATAGTATTTTGTGAGTTCCCAGATTTTGTGATGTTTGCTTGATACAAGCACAAAGATATCACCAGAGAATCACCCTCCTTTTTGATTTGTGACATCTAGATGAGGCTAATAATGATAAATTGTTTCAGCATAGCAAGATTTTAGGAGAGTCAGGTGTCAAAAAAATCCAATTTGTGAACACAACAAGGCTCAGTTGAATTAACAAAGGAAACTTCAATTGAATAGCATGTGCAGTATGAAAGATATTTTTTGTACCTCTATAAAGGAAATTTTTTTCTTTTTGCACGTATATCATTCAAGTGCAAAAAAAAAATTCCTCTCAGACACTGTTTATTGAAAAAACTTTACGAGAGCCAATCTCCCTTTTCCAGCAGAGCAGCAACCTACCTTTCTAAAAGGGGAGCAGACGATGCTTTTGAAAACACTATCTGCGTGTTGCAACACATTTATTTAAAAATACTGTTTCTATTATTCTTGAACACTCAGAGCAAAACCTTGTTGTAAATGGTGTTATCACCAGGAATGGTAAGTTGTTTTCATGCAAGAAGTTCAAAATCTCCTCTGATGTGGTCAATTAGGGAGCTTTATATAACTCCTTAGGACCAACTAGGGGTACATTTTGTTGTCATTTTTTTATAGTTGGGTTCTCATATCCTTCTGACCTACATAGCATGGGGGAGTCAGCCAACAGCTGGTACTTCTCAGAGTTGCTCAAGGAGAGAATGGCAATTCATGTGCTGGCTTCTGTGTGCGTCTATTTATACGTCCGGCTACAGATCTATCTACCATCTTTCTCTCTGTTCAATTACTTACCATTGACACACTTCCTGAACAAAAGTTCTTTGGTGTGAGCATGATCTTAGAGTAGATTTGTACAAAGTGCAATAGACCTTTATCCGAAGAATGAGGTGTGCAAAAGAAACCCTGTATCAGTACTCCCTCTTCTGTGACAGATTTTGACCTCAAGACCTATCTTAGTGTAGTTGGTAGCCGGTTTGAAGAGTTCGTTTCCTCTGTCCTGGAAAGGGACAGTGGGAGGTGGGCGGAGAAAGCACTTGGGCTATTCTTTTCTTCAGAGTGGCCAGCAACCTAGTGTCACCTCCCGGGCCCTCTGCTCCCATTCAAACACCACCCATTAGATTCAGCTGGGAAGTTCAGCATGCCAAGCATAATGGATAACGTCTGACACTTACATGCACTGTCGCTCTTTATAGATTTTTAAGATCACAATCACATTAAATGCTGAACTTGAAAATCAAGGTAAAGTGGCACTCGAAGAGAGATCTGATTGCTGTTTAAAAGGAAAAGGAAAAAATCTAAGAAGGATGAGAGTGCCAGTAACAGATCATGGCATTGCAGACAGTTAAAATGACATTCAGTATGTGTGAGATCTATGGTTATACAATAGCATATCTTGGGGGGCATCATGTATTGACCAAGGAACAATGAAGAACTTGCTGTTGACCCTTTAAAACAGAAAACATGAAAACTCAGGAAGTGTGGGTTTTGCGTGGCTTGTATTTTAGGAAAAAATGGTTAAGAGGAGAAATTGAGTCCTTACAGGGCACTTCCTTAAATGAACATTTATTTAATTTGTGCAACATTTCAGTAAGCCATTAGGGAAGTTAAACATGTATTTGACCCCCCCAAAAAAGTTCTTACTCTGCTAAGAGAAAGTCATAAAGAAAACATGTCAAATAAGGCAATTCACAATGCATCAGAAGTCTGCATAAATTAAGAAGAGGAAAGAGAGTACTAGAGAATTGAAAAAAGAAAACTCTGTTGTTCAAGTCATTGTCAAAGGGACACTTACATGTTCTCTAGAGATCACCTTCAGCCACTGGAGATTACAATAAAATGCCCATATTCTACTGAGTCCTTAAAGTGTTTATGTCTACTCTTGGCATGGTAATTAAAGTGGTAGAAAAAGGGATCAATAGTATTGAAAAAAAAGACTCACCAGGTCAAAGTTAAAAGCAAACAAAATATTCTCCCCTTTGAGAGGTTGGGCAGTGCTAGGCCCTTCACACTGAGCTACATTCCTGATCCTTTTTTATTTTTTGAGACAGAATCTCACTAAGTCACTGAGTTTCCCAGGCTAAGATTAAACTTGTGATCTCACTGCCTCAGCCTCCCAAAGTGCTGAAATCACAGCCAAAATCAGGATCTGTTTTTGCTTGTCATAATTTAGGGAGGGGTGCTACCAGCATACAGGGGGTAGAGGCCAAGACTACTCCCAAGCATGCTACAATGCATGGGACAACCCTGTGTAACAAAGACTTAGGCACTAAAAATACCCACAATGCTAAGGTCGAGAAACCCTGATTTAGATTTATGTTCTTCCTTAAGTCAATAATAGCAAGCCCCAGAAATAATGAAGATTCTGCATGGAAGTCTGATATTTATACACCTTATGTGAAGGAACACAAATCTTAGCTATACCATCAAAGATCCCAGCTAAGTTTCAGACATAGAGTCAGAAGCAAGAGTGTAGAATTAAGTAGATGGGAGAAAGAAGAAGGAAACACAGAATGCAGAGTCTACTGGGCCACAGAGGTCACGGGTCACAGAGATCCCAGGCCATAGGCTGAAAATGGGCTTCCAGACAGCAGAAGCCAGCAGGAAAGCCACATTCAGCGGCATCAGTTCTCAAGGGCTGTGCTATTGACATTGGCCTGTGCTATTGACATGGGCCACCAATTGCCCCCTGTTTATCTCTTGCTTTCTCTCCTCATTTTCATAGTTGCCAACCTTGCTTCCTCAGACTCTGTGCTTTCATTCAGATCTCACCTCAGAACTCTTATTCGCCCAGACCCCAGGCCCCAGGGTACCAGCTTTCCCAACTCTTCCACCAGCTGGGTGCTCTGCCAGGCCACTGAGTGGCCACATGGATGTAGCAAGTGGGAAAGGGAGACTGAAAGATGCCTCTTACAGCCAAGTGGGCACTGGGAACAGTGTGTTTCTATAAACCAAGGATGCGAACTCATTTCCTCAAGTAAATATTTTGATACACAGTGATTACTAAACTTGGACTTTCCAGTTTTGTAAAGCATCCTAAAACTCTGTTGAACCTTCATGTTTATCTATTTCCTCCCATTCTACATCACAAAACTCTGATTTAAAAATGGCAGCTAAGCAAGGTTTTTGTGACTAAATAATATGTAACACTTCCCAGCTACTTGAGACAGCATTAGTTTGTATAATCTACGTTGGACAGGAGTTTGCAGTTGGGAAACATATTTCCCTTCCATTATGTCATTTGTTTCTCACATAAACCCAGAAAAGTTGGAGCTTTTCCAACACAGTGCTTAGCATTTGGTGGATACACAATAGTTGATAAATTAACAAAGGACCCTTTTTAAAATGATAAACCACATCCTGATTGTTACAAGAGTTTGCCCAATAAAACATGGTTTCTTAGTGACAGATCTAGAGCCCTGAGCAGCTGACTGCTTATTCAGGCTCTTTCATACCAACCTTTCTGGGTTCGTCTGGACAAGTGTAGACCACAGGGATCTACAGTGGCTCTAAACTATTCCCTGGATCCCAGAGTGACAGCTCACTTCATAGAGTGAGCTCTTTAGGAAGAGGGACTGTGCCCCTGTGCATTGCTTGATTCCCTTGTACACCTTCAAGTAAGGAGGTCACTTGGAGCAATTCCATCAGAGAAAGCGCTCTCCTGCTCTTTAAGGCAAGGGAACCCTGCTTTTGATTTATTTTGTATTTCACCACAGGGCTGAGCACACCCTGGAGGCATTTAATCCGTTGACTTGAATTGATCTCAGATGCTGGATTTGGCCTGATGTGAACCTTCACACTGGAGGACTCAGCAGGTCACTGAAACTCATTTCACTTTAAATCCAAGGCCCATGACATTTGTAACCAACCTTCTCTGAGGTTCATGGGTCTGGTCAAAAGAGCATAACTTTGACACTACATGCAGTTAAAGCAAAGACATGCTCTTCCTTCTAAGTCTTTAGGTTGGAGATAATGTATAAGATGATGCATGGCCAGGAATGGCAGCCTCTTACTCAAAAAGTATCACTTACCCAAAGAACAAAATGTAAAGTCCTAGCATTCTGGTCCTAATTTGCCTTTTCAAATTTATTCCTTATTACTCATTGAAATCTTCCATGTGCTCCAGCCAATTTTAACCATTTGGACGTCTCCACACGGGAGATTCAAACCATTTCCTCTGTCAAAAATGCTCTCTCCCTTCTGTTCTCCTGCTCAATGTTCATCTCTGTACAACTCAAGCCATCTGATTCTTTCACTCTCTTGTTCAAGAAATATTTATTGTGTCTCCTAAGCACCAGGCAATACACTTACTTCTCGGAAATCAGAGGTAAGAAGAGACTCAGGGTCATCTGTGCAACAGTTTACATGAAAAAAGA
>RJWT010045176.1:0-11658 GCA_004365215.1 Cuniculus paca
GGAAAGCTGGCACATAAACTGCTGCTAAAGAATCATAAATCTTCCCTTGAAACTCAGTTTGCTGGAATAGACTTCTCTTTGTTTCAAGCCAGGTAAGTGTGTGGAAGTCACATCGTAACCATGAGTCTGGGACCAGCAGCAGGGGCTTACTGGGTGCCAGATCCTCTGTTCAATTCCTCCCGCCCTTTTTTTTTTTTTTTTTGCAGTCAATCATTTAGTCCTCATGACTGTGAGCCTCTTACTGTTTTTCTTCCTATTTTTAGATGACAGAAGTAGTACTAGGGTGAAGTTGGAGACTTGGGTTGGAAAAGCTCAAGAGCAGGATTTTTTAGTAAACATGATTAAGATCATTCATTCATATATCCTTAATTAATAGAATTCCAAGAAATTGGGTAGTCTATTTATATCTTTTGCTTTACCCTTTGTTTTGATTCATGGAAATTGTGTTAAGTAACATAAAAATTACCCTCCTCCTTGATACTCTGTTTTTGTCCCATTGGAATAATTCAAACGAATTATTTTCAAGACATTGCTATTCTCAGTGTGCCAGAGCCCTTTCTCCCTGCAAACTGGGGGATACTACACTCCATTTTGTTTAAGCTTTCCCCAAGTGACTTTCCTCCTACACCCACCCTTCCAGCAAGATTCCCAGAGAGGAAGCCAATCACAATGTTATCAGCAGGAGAAAGATTTCAAAATACGTTCTCGGGCCTGGGTATCTTGAGGGATGGCTGGGTGCCTTCTAAGAGACTTAACACATTTCCTGAACATGGAGCCTCACCATGGCAACAGCCATGTCACATGACACACTGGTGACACGTGTAAGGTGCTGCCACAGCTCATCCCAGGTTGAATGTCTGTGACTCATTGTTTCCACTGACACAGTGACTACTGTAACTTGCAGTTGGAAGGTTCTCTGGTTTTCAGTGCCATTAATGCATACTGACGCCATGGCACACGGAGGGCTCAGGGAACGGAAGCGTAAATAAATAAGTGTGTGCTGTAAACATTGCCTTCATTAGCTTTGCACAGAAATACTTGTTCATCAGTCAACCTCCTTGCCACTTACATTCTCTTTTTTTTTTTTTAAAGCATATTTTGTTGGTAACACCTTGGAAGCTTGAAAATGATTTTTATTTTTAATCGTAGTTGTACCCACTTCTACTTGGCAAACTTCATGCGAGAGAGTTCACGGTGGCCCCTTTTTAGTATTTATTTATATTCTTCGCATGTGGCAGATTTACTGATGAAGGCATGATTCTGGGAATTTTTTTTTCTCATTATGAAACATGTAGAATACATAAATCAAATGGTGGCATTATGGGTCCATTGCTCATGGAGGGGCTTGAAGGTGATGTTATATCAGAGGACTCTTTTAGGGGCCCGAGATGTGTAGTATTTTAGCATATTTTAGTTTTGGAGGATTCAGTGAGTGATTAAAAAAAGTAGATGTGGAATCTGGAAGACATTAAAGAGATGTCAAGGACAGACAGATTTTGATTTGTAGCCTAATGAAATGTTTTGCCAACTTTTAAAGATTTTTTTGAGAGTAGAACTTTAATCATTTGCTTGTGTTTCTGGCATGGTAAGGTTATTCCTGTTTCTGTTATATGATGAATCCAAAGTGAAAATGGGATAATTTTTAATTAGCAAAATTATAAAACCATTTGCAGCCAAATGTTTCATGTCTTGTATAAACTGTGATATTTCACATTTTACTTTAATCATTTTAGGAAATTTCATTCTGAAGATCTATTTCAGTTGGAACTATATACAAATTCTCAATATTAGAAATTACTTTGTAATATTCTTTTCCAATATTGTTTGAATAAACAGCATTCTGTCTTGCTTTATTTTGGAGGTGTCTTGTTTTCTTTAGTTGGATGTAGCATTAGTACTGAATCCTGCATTATGACTGTAAGGTTAAACATCACAAGAGAAATAGTACTACTAGAAGGTTGGAAATATTTCCCTAACTTTATGATGTGTGGTTTTGTACGATTTAGAAATGCTTTTGTTGAGGTTACCTGTGTAATTATTTGAATCAAAATGATATATTTTTACTTTCATTATATATATATATATATATATATATATGTATATGAGTGAAGAATTATTTTAAAGTGTATTTATTAAGGAAATAATAATGAGCCAAGCCATGGCAGCCTACACATAATTCCCTGGCTTTTCATTTTACAGTGCTTCTGTTGCATTTGATCATGAGAATTGTACATTTTCTAGGAGCTCAGTAGATTCATCTTTTTTTTTTTTTGCGGCACCGGAGATTGAACTCACGACCTTGTGCTTGCCGGGCAGGCGCTTAGACCGCTGAGCTAGATCCCCGGCCCTGGTGTTTTTGAGACAGGGTCTCACTATGCCGTTCAGGCTGGCCTTGAGCTCACTTTGTAGCCCAGGCTGGTGTCGAACTCACAATGATCCTCCTGTCTCAGCCTCCCGAGTGCTGGGATTACAGGCGTGAGCCACCACGTCCGGCTCAGTAGACTCATCTTTTAAAAATGAGAGAATTCTGTGGAACCAAGAAGGCATTCAAGAGTTCAGCGTTTAGGTATCTGCTTAGACCGGGACCCTTCCAGTGCCAGCCTTGAACTTCGCGTTTGTTAGGTGCTTGACAGGGGTGCTGATCTTACGCTGTTTCTGTTGGCTCCCCTGGAGGGCGCTGCGTCTCCCCTTCCCATTGCATCCTTGCTGCAGGAGGAAAATGGAGAAACTACCGTAGTCGGAGGAAGCTGTCACCTGCAGCCCAAGACTATGTACGAAGGCCCTCTGCTCTAGACATTTGTCTTTGAAAACTGTAGGTGTTTCTTACCAGGAGCAAGAGGGAAAATGAGATAAATATCAATAAATTTCCTTCAGGCAGAGTAATTTCTTAATGAAGCAGTTTCTTATGGCTTAGGGTTCCTGGGAAGTGTCCTAGACATACTGACGTACTGAACTGTAAGATCCAAGGACAGGAGCCTTTATGTAAAAACATAGAGGAACTGATGAACATGTGCTAGTTTTGTCTAGGATTTAAGGAGGCAATTGTATCTTTCTCTTTTTTATTTGGCATATGTTTGCAACAATAATTACATTCGTCTTTGGGCATTGTTATATGTACATATTGAATCTTAATCATTTTTACTTCATCTTCCCTTCTCAGCTCTCCTCTCTCCCTGCTTCGATAGATCTCCTTTTCTCCTCAAGTCTACTGCCTTATTTTTTGTTTTGTTCTTAAAATTATTTATATTTTAGTTTTCTCATGTAATAGAAGCCATGTGATACTTAATTTTCTATATTCGATTTATTTCACTTAGCATTATGGTTTCAATATGCATACATTGACAGTTACAGTTTTGGAAGTGAAAACCATAGACATTATGTAAGAATTTCTTTGAACTCCTATCGAGCTCTGGTGGAGACCTTGCACGTAGAAATAAATACAGCCAACCTGACAGTATTATTAGCTTTCTAAAAGAGAATCGGGTAAGAGTTTCTTTATGAAATTTCTTTTTGACAGGACACAGCAATATGATAATCTAGAATTATACTTTCCAATACCTAGCACTAGCTTCCTATGACTGTCAGGCACATGAATTGTGGTTTTGTGGCTATTCCCATTGAAATGGTTGAAGTGTAAAATACACACTAGATTTTAAAGACACTAATCATGTGCTATAATGGTAAGATTGTGTTAAAGACGTGTCATTAAAGATAGGCATGATAGCATATGCCTGTAATCCCAGTGCCTCTGGAGGCTGAGGAAGGAGGATCCCAAGTTCACAGCTAGCCTGAACAATTTAGGGAAACCCTGTCTCAAAAGTTGAAAAAGAGGGTTGGTGATATAGATCAGTGGTAAAGTGCTTGCTTAGCATGTCTGAGACCCTGGGTGTGATCCCAAGCACTGCACAAAAAAAGCAAATTATAATTTTTTTTTAGAGTTTTAATGTGGCTATTAGAATATTTAAATTACATGCACGGCTCACTTTATATTTCTGTTGGACAACACTTCTACAGAACATACCTGTTTCATGTTTCTGAAACTAGGAATCTTAAAGAATGTTTTTACCTAAAAAAGGGTTACGAACATTGTTTGCTGAATGAATTCATCTCATCTGGAATAAATGTAGCACAATAGCAGGTCTTTCCTCATGGATCATCACCTAATCGTGCAAAGACCCCTTTCGGTCATTTCCACATTCTGTATGCCTCATGGTGTCACGTCTTGTTGAAGAGTCAAACAGTCTACATGCTAGTGATGTCTAACATTGAATGGTATCACATAACCTCTTTTTTAAAAAATGGTTTTCCACTGTGTCATGTAGAGCCGTGCATCTCCGACTGGGATGTGCTCACAATTAGGATTAAGCTGAGTAGTAAGGATCTCCCTGAATCACAATAATTTATTCTGGTGTACCTCCATGAAGAGACATTTCTCTCCTTGGAGATTTTGGTAGAAAATTATTTTTAAATTTTAAATGGCCAAATTTATGCTGGTATGTAATGTAAGATTTTGAATGTTTGCAGCAACACTTCCCGTATACTTGGGTCTCCTTTGATTTGAGCTCCCAGCCCCTTCCTTCCTCATGCATTAATACTTACCCCCCTTCCCCTCGTTCCATTTGATTCAGATGAAATGTTTAAGATAAAACTTAGTTTATATACTGATCATTACCTTAAAAAGAGCATAACTGTCCCTTCATGGAGAATTTTAATAGTAAAGCTTGATCACATGAGCCAGCTTCGTAGAAATGCTGGGTGGTCCTCAGTGACAGAAAACCAAGAACCCCTGGCCAGTGTGGGAAGCACGGGTAGCTGCAGGAGAGAGGAAGAGGCTGGAGCTGGGGTGAGGCTGCTGGGAATGGAGGCGCTCACTAAGGTGGAGGAGGGGCCCAACCGCAGGCCGGAAGTGGGCTGGGGGCAGGTGGGAGGCAGGGGGCGGAGGAAAGAATGACCTTGTGCCTGTGCCTTGAGTGTGCCTGACTCCTTGGATGGTAGTGTGCTTAACAGAGATGGGCACTCAGTGAGGAAGACTGGGAGGCAGGGCTGTAGTTTGTCTGAATTTGGAAGTCAAGGCAAGAAATCTGTCTAGAAATATTTAAGTGACGTTCTCTAAACTTCATTCTCCTCTTGATCACATTTATTTAGAAGGGCTTGTACTCTAGTAATCTTTCAGCCTATATCATTTTTGGTCAGTTAAGTATGATACAGGTAGCCAGGCCGTGGTGGCTCACGCCTGTAACCCCAGCATTCGGGAGGCTGAGACAGGAGGATCATTGCAAGTTCAAGACCAGCCTGGGCTGCAAAGTGAGCTCAAGGCTAGCCTGAACAGCATAGTGAGACCCTGTCTCAAAGACAAGAGCCATGGATTTGGCTCTGTGGCCTAAGCGCCTGCCTGGCAAGTGTGAGGTTGTGAGTTAAGTCCCTGGTGCCGCAAAAAAAAAGAAAAAAAGTATGATATAGGTGTTTTACTGCTTTATGATAAATGATACTATACTTAACTATGCAATAAAGGGAAAAATCACTAATTCTTCCAAAAATGAACATTTTAGTGTATTTCTTTTGTCTTTTCTGGGTGTAAATTTAAATAAATGCTTGCCACCATCTTGTGCCTATAACTCTGAATCCTGCTTTCTTTCCCTGACGTAACAAACGGTTTAACGTTGCCTTATTGACTGTGCAGACCATCCAGCCATCAAATAGATATTTATTAGGTGTTACTCTGTGCCAGGGCTGTTCTGTGTCATTGAGATGACATTTCCCACTCGGGTAGGGCTTGCTAATTGATTACTGTTTTTCTTCAAGAAGGCACCATCACTGTGTGATACATGGAGTTCTTTTTGTGTGTGCCATGTGGTGCAGGGTACTTAGCATTCCTGGTTGTGCATAGTCTTAGTGACAACCAAAAATGCCTTCCCACATTTCCTGGTATCTGTCCCCTCTTTGCTTTTATTTTGTTTTTGAGACAGGGTCTCACTGTGTATTCCAGGCTGGTCTCAAACTCACAGCAATCCTCTTGCCTCAGCCACCTGAGTGCTGGGATTGTAGATGTGTGCCACCACGCCCGACTCTTCGTCTCCTCTTCAGCTCCCCAGTTGAGGATCACTGGGTCAGGGTACAATTTATTACAATTTTTCTTCTGTTGACCCTCTATGTTGGTTTCCCATTGTTCTTGTTCATTTATTTGGTGGTGGGCAGTTCTATATCGGTCGTGTTTATGACTGTTGCCTCATTCTAGAACACAGATGATATTCAGTGCTACTTTGTCACTTGTGCAGAAGCTCTCCTCAGTTGGGAGGCGATACTTTGACAGTGTATGGGGGAAGGCTAGATACAGGGACAGCCACACACGAGTACGATCTCTAGGGGGAAATCTGTTTGTCTGTGTCTAACTAGATGAATTTCTTTCACATCTTTTCTGTTCACCAGCTCCAAGTATTTAAAGGCTTGCAGTTCAGTTTTACTTCAAATCTTGGTTCTGCCACTCACTAGTTATGGATCCCCGGGACAGTGATTCTTCCAGTTTCGCTCTTCAGCTCCCTCTATTATGTGACAGTGTTTCCCTAAGAGTTGAATGAGTGATGCCTCATTTGAGAACTGAATTTTTTACAAGCCCTGTTCTTGTGTCATCATGAAGAGTCCCTGTGGGTTTCCTGCACCGTGCCTAGCACTGGCCTGTGGTAGAGCTGCTCCAGACTTGGCAGCTGGGGAGTTTGAGGAAGTGGGATAATCCTGACTATCTGAACTAAAGTGATGGTAGTTAGCATTAGACCTTGTTATATGCAAAACAGTGAAATTTGCATTCCCCTCTCATTTGTTCTTTGAATTGGGCTTCCTGTTGCAGTTCCAGAATGGTTTCAAAGTTTTAGATGCTGGGTAAAATAAGAGGTTGTGTCTCAAGTTTGGCAGTTTTTACATCACTGGGTAGATAGCATGTATTAAAGAAGGTGGAACCAATACCCACAATATGAGCTGCAGAATATAATTTAAAATGACAAAGAGAAAAAGGTGGGTGCTTTTCACACTTGTACTGAATCCTCCTGGACCGATTTGCTTTTCTTTCCATGTCTCTTGTCAGTCACTTGTGTGTGGGTTTGTGTTGCGTGTTCATCAGGTATGAACAATTCTCTGTTTTCTGTTTTGAAAACCAATCTCTTTCCTTTCAAGAATAATGTGCCACATTTAAGTGGAGGAATTCAAGTGATCCAGAGTAGGGTGATCTTGTGGTGGTAAACAAAACCCTGACCAAAAAATATGTCCTCCACAAAACAAGTATTCCGCACTTACAACTCCTCCCCCAGCAAAGAATACGACCCTCAAGGCAGTGAAGCACACAATCCATAATGAAAAACAATAAAATGTAGGTTCTAGCATGTACTTTTAGTGACTCACTGACTTTATAATAAAATGTAAATGTAATTACATTTGCGCAGCTCCTACCATTAGGCAAACTGTGGGAAGAAGTACTGAAAAGCTCCGCTAATAGGGTTGCGGAACAAATTCAGATAAATCTTGAAACTTGGGAGTCACCTCTTTGCTGTACATCTTCCTTGGCCTGGTCAGATGGAACTGCTTTGAGTCATCGGAAAGGGTTGTTTTCATTTTGCTCATCTGGCAACTTCATAGAGCTGTGTCTCTGTGTCTGGTGGTACAGTTCTGATGGTACTGATGACTCACAAAAGTAGCACGGGAGCAAAATATGTTGAGTTCTTGAAAGTATGTCTTTAAGGGTGATCTGTCGTTTTCATCCTCTTTCTTCCCTGTCACTTGCATAGTCCAATTTTTGTGTCTGCTGTAAATATAAACAACCCATTTTCCATTTGGGTCGAAAAGAGTTGAATATTGCTGTTATGGCTTTGGCTAAAGGCTTTGTCTTGAGTCCTAGGTGGAAAAGGCTAAAGGTACAGACTCTAAACTTCAATATACCAGATAATTATTGGAGGGGTATCACATTTTTATATTAATATTGAGTACAGGAGGAAAATCTTTTAAAATGTGACATAATGTCATCAGTTTACCTTAGTCATTTGTTTCTGGTCTTTTCCTTCATAACAGTTGTCAAGATTTGTTTTAAAAAAATATATCTGTATCTATCTGTATCTAATACTATGTGATGTACGTTCATTCAGTGTTAGTGTTTCCCTTTGGGCTTTAAATTTCATGAAAATACAGACATGGTAATTTTTAAAGCCACACACCACCTGGTACAGAGAAATATTCGTAAATAGTTGAATCAGTGTTATAATGACAATGAAGATACTGATGGTGATGATGATGACAGCGATGATAGCTGATTGTGTATGTGTGGGGTGTGCTGGGGATTGAACCCAGGGCCTTGTGTGTGCCAGGCAAGTGCTCTGGCCAGCTTACACTGCCATATATTTGATGCTTGAATGTAAAGGATTCTTTGTGAACTGCTGTATAGGAATTTTCCCACAGTTCTTTAGGTGGTCACTCTTAACTGCTCCCATTTCCTTTTAGAAGTAGGAAGTACTTTTAGAAGTAGGAAGCTGAAGCATAGGAAGGGCCAGAATCGTAGTCATAGGACTGTCAGTGCCTCCCAGACTCAATTCTGCCTGCTTCTGAAGCTTATGCTATTCAGCACTGCAAGATCTCCCAGTGAAACCGTTCCTGAACTATTGATTCAGCAGCACTTCTCACTGCAATACTGAGAGGTGTTTTCTAAGGAAAACTCACCAGGATGTGAGAAATTGTTTAAAGAAAGAAGAGTTACTTATAATTAATAATAATAATAATAATAGTACTAATAGCACCTATTACATCTTTCTTGTGTATCAGGTATTCTGATAAGTTGTATGTGTGTTAACATTCATTTTATCTTTCTATCAACTCTACAAAGTAGACACTTTATTCCTGTTTTACAACAAGGGAACTGAGACTGAGGATGGTTAAAGAGAAAATTAACTAACCTTCAGTCACACAACTAGACTGTGGAAGGAAATAAGTTAGTAAATAATTTTGCAAGTTTTTTCTGGTGCATATTAGGAAGTAGGGACTCAGAATATTCTTCTTTACTTCTTACGAGCATTTCATTTTTAAAGAAATCTGCAGTATTTTGGAGTTGGAAGGCAGTAGGAAATAGAGATCGCCCGGCCCAGAAGCTTACGGAGTTCTCCCTTGACCCACACAAGGCCAGCTTAGTGCTGCAGGTAGGGAGCTGCCTAGAGGTGTTGCTTTGAATTTTATCTAAATGTCTAAGACCACAGAATTTGTGGATAAACTGCTACATATCATCCATGTGCAGAATTCACATAGGGAACTGATATTTGAGAAAGTTCCAGTGAAAAATCTGGCTTTCTGTTGATGTTGGTCTGCAGCTTTCATGGTTGTTAGCACTCTGGCTTTCGGTTTTGGCTTTTGCTTCTCTTTCCCCCTCATTACATTCAGCAAGAGAATAGATACTTTAATATCATAATCAAAACCCTGTTAAGATTTTGTAATTACCAGTCAGTAATTAATCTGAATTTCAGTGTGTGCTAAATCACTTAGTAGATGTTATTTTCTTCTCTGTATTCCCATTTGAATCCCAGGAATGACTCAAAGAAATTTGCTTCTTTCCTCAATTAAAATGGAAACAGTCTTGTAGTTGTTTCTTTGAGGGAGGCTGGCTTTACAAGAAGGTGACTTAGAAGGGCTTGGCTTTCTGGGAAAGAGATTAAACTATAGAATGGTCCTAACCGTGTGTTTTAAAAATGCTGACATATTTTGTTGATGCTGGCTATTTTATTTGATTGCTCTCTGTTCCCAAGTCTTCTCCTCCTTTTTCCTTCTTTGAAATCTGTTGGTTACTATGGAAACGGTGTTGTTTTGGGTTTGGGTGGAGCAGTATCTACAAATGCAGTATAAAGTCATTTATAAAATGGGTTAATATTTATTCTGGCTAGGCATATATGGAACTTGATGTAATGATAATCATGATCACACATGCAGAATAAATTTGCACTTTTATTGTTATTTTTTTAGTCTGTCTAAATGTGTGCAGCTTTACTTGGAACGCATTGTCATTTCCTCTCTGATTTGGATGTTGCCATTTAAAAGCCAACACCCAGCATTGGTGGAATGGTTCCGAGTTACAAGGACTCCACAGGCCCTGGGACCTGATTGTCATTCAGGAGAGGGAGTTCTGGGATACCTTTCTGTGTCCTGCTGGAGTCCCAGCTGGCCAGCCTAGTCCTGACCCTTTTTGTCTTTCAGATCTTCACTAATGTAGACTTGTCTGGTGCCTCCCTGTCCCCATTTATGCTTGTGTCAGCAGTGAAGTGTTGTCATTAAAAACCTCACATGATTCAGGAGGGATTAATGGGAATGTGGTGAAAGATTAAGGGCCAGCAACTTATCCAGGCCCCAGATGGAGAACACGTAGAGGGTAAGGATTTGGGAAAGGTTCCAGAGGAGATCCATGGGAATATGAGATGGATCTTCGTAGAAGTGTTAAAGGAAGGAGAACTTTGTGACATACACAGGAGCATCTCAGGTGTGTGCATTAGTGGGAGAGTTTCCTAACATGTGCATGGGAGAAGTGATTGTAAGGAGCGAGCATTTCCCCATTGGTCCTTTGAAAGACCCATGATGAGGAAGGCAGTAACAGGTAGAGGAGCACATCAGGTCACTGGGTCATGTGCAGTCCTAGCAAGAGTCTTAGAGAGATGGCCAGTGTGTTTGCAAGAGGACAGTCACTAACAAAGAGATGTGGGGGCCCTTCTCTTTTATCCTGTCAGTTGGGTATTGTCAACACAGGCATTTGGTGGCTGGTTTGCAGATGTTTTTGAAGTCAAGCAATGAATTAACGATATCATGGAAGCTTCTTACAGACTTCCTGAGTTTACATTATCTTGTTGAGATTGAACTTTTGAAATTCATTTTTAAGTATTTAACTCCCCAAAAATGAACACAGAAATACTAAAAAATTTCTTCTCATAGAATCAAAGATCCCAGCTCACAGTGACTGTTGGAATAGTCAGGTGTCCTGAGGTAAAATGTGGCAATGCTGTGTCTCTTTTTGGTACCTTAGGTAGCATTGGATTTGTTTTTCAAAGTCCATCCAACTTGGGAGAGTCTGAATAGCTCATGAATAGACTTGGAACATATCCAGGTTGAAGGAACCTTCAAGATGGTTCAACCAGTGTTTCTCCAAGAGGGGATCCTATACACTGGGACTCAATCAAGTACTGATAGAGAGGTGCAGCTGTCTGTGTGGCAACTGCTCTCTCAGTATGAGAATCACTAGTCTCTACCATCTCTCCTTTATTAGAGCATTAGCATGTAAAGTTTTGGGCCAGTTAGTAAGCTATGTCATTGTTGTCATGAGGACCAGGTATCCTGGCAGAGGAGAAGTACAGCTTTTTTAGCCACAAGTCACCCTGTCTTCTAAAGATACTTCTTCCTTTACTGGAAGAGCTGCAATAACATGGCTTAGTACTTAACCTTGAGCAAGACTGAGGAGGAAAAGACCTTATTGTGACAAGGAGCCAGTGTCTCTCAGGATAATATATTAAAATCATTTTTATTAGTGATTGCGTTTTGGGGGGCTCCATCTGTCTGTTCACTCACCTACCTACCTATGCATCCTTTGATCCACCCACCCAGCAGTTCTTTGATGTCCCACTTTCTTCCAGATTAGAAGGAAGAGAGTCATTTTTG
>RJWT010045177.1:0-11667 GCA_004365215.1 Cuniculus paca
TTGTGATGATTCTCCATTTCACTCAGGATAAAAAAGACAAAGTGCTTATGCTCATGATGACTTTCAAATTCTGTATGATGAGCCTCCATTACCAGTTAGGCTTCTACTACACTGTCTGCCCCTCACTCACTTCACACTGACCATGAGCCTCCTTGCCAAGCACATAGCTCTGCCACAGGACCTTTGCTCCAGATATTCCCTCAGCCAGTAAAGATTCCTTTCCAAGATTCACTGGGCTCCCTCCCTTACTGTCTCGGGTCAGGTATCATCTTCAAAGGCAGGCAGTCCTAAGTCGCTGTCCCCATGCTCCTGGTCCCCTTACCTTGCACTACACTTCTTTTTACCATAACACTGATCACCTTCTAACTCACAAGACATTTTTTTTTATTGTTTACTATTTGTGCTGAGTGAAAGTGAGCTTAAAGAGGGATCTTTCTCTGTTCACTGATGTTCTGCAAACATGAAAAATAATGCCTGGGACCTCAATAGTTATCTGTCACATTAAATAAACACCACTGTTAAAGCACATTTAGCTTTTTTTTTTGTTTTTTTTTAGCAGAGTGTATTCCAAATTAAAATTGCTACCTATAATAAGAAACTTTTCTTTATAATATAAAAATTCTGTGATACGGTAAAAGCAAAAACACACTGAGACCCCGCTTCCTGTGCCTTGGTGCACTGTGCATGCCCTGCAGCTGGATGAAATTATCAGTGCACATCCATGAAGGCCTTTTTTCTAAAACAAATTTAAAAAAGGATAGATTATGATTGATGAACCCAGCATTAGGGTAATGCTATCAGGGATACTTTCTATTTCTGTCCTTTGTCAGGAGGTCAGATTATAATCACATTAGAACTGAACACAATGCTTTATTAATGTTTCATGAGTAAGTCAGTTGCAATCAGCCCAGGTTTCTGTGGATAAATTAAACCAATTCTTAATGTATAAATTCAGTACATTTAGAATTTAATAAAATGTCTACTAAAAATGACTATATCACTTTTCTAATGAGACCAAATCTTGAATTTCACAGCTCTTCTAGGGACATATTTCTTGCAACTATATCTATAGAGCATAAAAAACTGAGGAGTTATGTTTGTCACTGTCTATAACTTTAGCAACAGTGACAACAATGGACTTTAAGAAATGTACCATTTTTAAAAAATCAAAATACTATATAATTTTTTTAAAGTAAGAGAAGGAAATTAGTTGGTAGACAAGGAAAGGCTACCCTCAATCTATCAAATACCTGTTCAATCACCTGCATGGTGTAATGAAGCCAAGCACTGACTAATCAGCGATATCATCACATTTATAACATTATTTAGTTTTTTGTGCTTTCAATTTCTTAATGACAGCTTAAATGAAGAAAGAGGAGATGTTCATGGATACAGAATACAAATCCATACAGAGTGAAGAAGGCTTTTTACCCTTGTGAATGCAGTTTCTTTGGAATGTATGACATTTTCAATTTTGTATTTAAGGATTGTTACAAATAGCTCCTTCAAAAAACTGAAGATAATTTCAGTCCAAATTAAAAATTTACTACAGCACGTTTTCTTGAAATCTATTTCATAGGAAGTAAATCATGAACAACCCAGACAATATAAACTTTGAAACTTTCAATGTTATAAAACAGTATCTTTAAAAATGAAAATTATAGTCATGGGATTTATGGAAAATTTAAACATATCCATATTTTTATTGTGTGAGGATTTTTATATTACAGAAATATGTACCACATAAATATTCCCTCAGCAAAAATTAAAAGTATGTAGCTCACTGGTCAAATTCACTATTTTTAACATAGATGTCTGACAGGGTTTCTGCATCTATGATCAATCTCCATCAGCAGGAAGGAAAAACTGACCAAAAGCTAGAACAGGGGAAACTATGCAAAGGCTCTATGAAGAACTTTAAGTTGCAGGAAAGCAACACAGTAAGGCTGAGAGGAGAAGCCGCACAGGCACAGCCACGTTTGATGTGATGCCCTTTCACAGCTCTGCTGCTCAGCACTTCTCAGGGGCAGCACTGTTGATCTGTCCCTTGGCTCTGATTCTGAAGCAAACAAAACATGGAATCTTGATATACAAGAGAGCTTCCCTTTTCTTTTTGCAGAGTTCCTTTAAGGAGGATCCAGAGAAGACAGAAAAGAAGAAACACTTCTTTCTCAAGCCACCCGTGTGCATATGATCTATTTAATCTGGCCCTGATTCCAGGGGAGGCAAAGCAAAGACTAGGGCAGTTTACTTTCCCTAAATATGCAGCATTCTCTGTGAAGTCTTCTGTTCCAGGTAGTAATGGTGTAGTGCACAAGTCTTTCCAGATTCACTAAGAAGATGATATGAATTTGGATTAGAATAGAGAACACCCCCACCAGGGACTTGCTCTCTTTTATTTCTTCATAAATACAAGTTGGAATTCATTACTTATAAAAAAGTACTAATCATTTCTAAAATGTTTTATGATACTTTAGAAATGCACAAACACCTATCTTTAATTATTTTAAAGGTAACATTTAATCCTTCTGCATTGCGAGAACAAGTCTTTGAGCAGCAGTAACTTCACCAAGCTATATCCAGTGCTCATAGTTGCTAGTGCATTACACACATCTGTTTGATGAATATACATCTTTAAGATACTAGACAGCGAACCTTGCTTTAAGGAAACATGTCATGTATGCCTTAACAGCTGCTCGGCAGCATTCCAGTTGGTAAAAAGACAAGATACGATAGAGAAGAGTCTATACGCCAAAGTCAGTTCTCAAACTGGTACTGTTAGGACTGGAAGTAAATTATCTGTTATATGTCAGTTATATGGGATAGAAGTACTCTGAACAATTACAAATAAAAATAATTTGCTATTCAACATTTACATTCATGTATCTTACATTTCATTAAAGTAAGATGGAGAATCTGAGAATTTAAACTCTCTTTATGGTTTTATACCTTTTCTCAAGCTGTTCCTTTCAATGAATAATCTGTTGAGGCTCTCCCTAAAGCTCTAGTGATATGAAACTGAGAGATCAGACACCTTAACAGTCTTTTTAAAAACCTATGTGACTAGCATATGAATAATGAGATAGGCAGAGTGCTATCTCATCACCGACAAACTGAACTGTAAGTCAGTTACGATGAAGTGTTTGGAGGGTATCTATGCACTGTTTGGCAAATACCAAACAGGTTATATGCCAACTTCCCTTTATAATTTTGTGATCAGAATATGCTGTGGTAGAAACAGTATACTTCTGTCTTGGTTTGGTTCTTGGGTGTCAGTCTGTAAAGTTACTTTAAATGAATACGTAGGTGAAGTTTTTGATTTGCAGTGCTGGGGTTTGAACCTGGGGCTTCATGCATGCTGGAAGAGTGCTCTATCATTTAGCCATATCTCCAGTCCATGTAGGTGAAGTTTTAAAGACTACTCACGTGAGTTACACTCTGCATTCTAACCTATGATGCCAGGCACAGTCCACTAGAAAGCGTTTGGGTTCAAACCTTCTAGGAGCCACTGGCTTTCTGTGCTTTGGCCTGCTCACTTAAATAAAAGGCCCATTTTGGCTCTAAAACTCTGTGTTTCCTAAGGTTAGACTATAAGTGGATGTCAGTTCTTCCATTCATAGAGGTCAAGGACATGCCTTCCTTTCATGCCAGCTGGGCAAAAGGCAATGGAACTTTCTCAGTACTAACCTAGGTTTTTATGGCTCAAAAGACAACTTTATTTGGCAGAAAACAGAGGCAGAAGTGGGGACCACAGATGAGGCCTGCATAGCCACTGGCCTGGCCCATACTGCTGGACTATAGTCACTTCCCACTCACCTCTTTTTCTGCTCATCCCAAGGAACTGGCTTCTGGCCTCCTTCCCTGCTCCTTTCCCCCTCTTTTCTCTCTCCTTTCCTCCTCCATCTCTGCTGCTTTTCTTGCCATTATTTATCTATCCTGGATCTGGAAAATTAATTTACCTTGCTGGGTTTTAGGTTAGTACTTATCTCAGAAGGCTTTTCTGGAGGATTTATACCAATGACACACCTAAGTTCCTAGCACAGTGTCTGGCAAAGCATAAATGCTCCAAAATAGAACAGTTCATAAACACTGTTATTACTTTATTCTGGTCAGCCTTCATATTGGGTAACTCAGGAATACCACACAGGTACGGGGGAAAGTGACTAGGATTAGTGTATGCATCCTGATTTGCAGTAGTTGTCAGAAGTTATCTCTCAGACTGAGGAATGCAGAGGAAAAAGTGTCAGCAACTGTGCCAGGAGAGGAGTACCCTAGGCAGCCAGTAGTTGGATGTAGGTAAAAAGAGGTGTACACTGTGTACCGCCTATAGTAACATTTCATTTACTTAGTAAGGGCAGGGTTTTGTCACTTCGACTTTCAGGATACAATTCCCAAATCTGGGATCTACTGGGTAATGGCCGATGAAGCCCTGGTACAACATGAAGTCTCCAGCAGAACTACAAACTTTACATTTCCTCCAGGGCTTTGCTTGGAACTCAACTGATCTTTATTCATCCTAAAAGGGGTTATCTGGTTTTGCAGTCTGGAAGAGAAAAGCAGCAAAATATAATCAATATGACTGAGGGCTCATATGGGGAGCTGTGATAATAGCCGATAATACAAAGAAGGAAGCAGAAAAAGAGCAGATACAGGATTCCACCACTTCATAGAATAATAATGGATAATACACTTGACATTATAGAGAATTCAATTTCATTCTTTGGATAGGAGGATGGTGAAACAGGTGGCAATAAATTTTAGAATGCTATCTATAAGAGAGCTCAAAACTACCTCACACATAAAGAATGTAGAAACTTTATTTATCTGACAAGTTTATTTAAATTATTAATTCTGGGAGCACACATACTTCTTAAATTAAAGGGAAACACAAAGTTTGTGTCTGCTAAAATAAACCTAAAATGCTTTAGCATATAATAAACAAGTGAAGGAAGGTTCAACATCACTAGTCACTGGAGAAATGTAAATTACTTCACACCCACTAGAATGGCTATAATACAAAAAAGAAAAAAAAATACCCAGATAAAAATTAGTGGTGGTGAGGGTATGGAGCAATTTGAACTGTCATACACTGTATTGGTGATGACACAGTCACTTTGTAAAACACTTTGGTAGTTTCTTTAAAAATTAAGACATAAATTTACTATGAGTTAGAAATTCCATTCTAGCAGTACACCCTTAAGAAATGAAAACCTATATTCACATAAAAACTTGTACGTGGATGTTCACAGCAATATGAATCACAATAGCCAAGTACTGGAAACAACTCAAAGGTTCACTGACTGACAAATAAATTAACAAAATGTGGTATCCCTACAATGGAATACTACTACACATAAAGTAAAACAAATTACTGATCTACATTGCAACATGGAAGAATCTCACAAAGCAAGCTAAGTGAAAGATGTTGAACACAAAAGAATTCATACTGCATGAATAATATCAAATGTCCAGAAAAGGTAAACCCATGGCAATGAAAAGTATATTAGTGGTTGCCTGCAGCTAGTGTTGGGCATGAGATCTTTTGGGGATGATATAAATGTTCTAAAATTAGAACATGGTGATAGTCCCTTGTTTGTGTAAAGATACTAAAAGGCATTCAATTTGTATACCAAAAACACGTAAATCTTGTGAGATAGACATAATCTATTAAAAGACCTGTTAAGACGGTTTTGACATTATCTATATGATAGCAAGAAAATGACTGTGTTACATGATCAGTATTCTGTTTCTTTGTGTTGGTACCTGGTGCTGTCTTAAGTAAATGTCCTATAGTTTGTTTATCTATTTACTAGGTGAGAAATATTTTTGGTTTTTGATGAAAACAAACATGTTCTCGGGTGAGCATAAATTTTCATTTTACTTGGGTCAGTACTGAGCAACAGGATTGCTAGCTGCATGCAAATGTGTGTAACTTTATCAGCTGCTGATGAGCTGCTTTCTGCTAGCAGGGTGAGTGAGTCTTGGGATCTGTGCACCCTCACCACCAATGCTTGGAACATCAGTTTGTTTGGTTTTTTTTCCCAAGTAATTCTAATGTGTGACTAAGAACAGAACCGAATGGCTGGCTGAGAAGACAAAGCAAGCTGTGGACAGAAAGGATCATAAGAAGGAATAGCTTGAAAGACTAATTCTAGAGTGTATACATTATTTTTCTGTGAACTAATCTGGGGCATCTTACTCATCACCCATTCACTGCCTTCCACTTCTGCATGTGGAAAGGTCAGGGCAGATACGCTCACAGGAAGTGAGCCCTCCACCTGCCGCTATTGGGATCATTTACAGAGTATGCGGCTTCTCATCACTATGTGCAGCCTGTATTCCTATTTTTGAGCAGCTTTCTGCCAAGGTCTTCTCTATTTGCAGCAATAATTAATTTATTATAATTGAATATTACCTAAAATACTTAATTACTTCTGTCTCTCTGAGGTTTGCTATTGGCAATGTAAGATGAGGGAGTTGTTACCTCAGGCATGGAAGTACATGCCTGTAATCCCAGCATTTAGGAGGCTGAGGCAGGAGGATGGAGAGCTCAAAACAGGTCTGGACTACAGAGAAACCCTGTACCTTAAAGGGGAGGATGGTTGTTGCAAAAACTGAAGGGAGTAACTTTCTTCCATCATAAAAAGTCTCCACTTAAACTATTTTAATGAAAAGCTGGTCTTGGATGGATGACTGTTTCTGGAAATGCAAAAGGAATTTGTCCCTGTTTTTCACAATGGAAGTTAGCTTATTTAACCTCTACTAGATATTTAAGGCAGGAAGGACAGTATATATAGGTGGCCACTTCCCCAGTTTCTTACAACATAGGTCCTTTCTGTATATCACACTAAATCTTTCTCTCTTCCTAAGCTTTCTTGACTTTTTAGCTTTGTACACTGATACACTTCATGCAGCAGGTACTACTGAGAATATGCTCATAGGAAGAAATGTGGCTTTATCCTGGAGTCAGGAAGCAACGCCAGCCTTTTCTGCATTTTGTCTACATCGCTGCCTATTCAATAGTCTAAAAAATGGCACACATTTCCTAGTACATAAGCAGTTTGGTTTTCTGTAAACATGAACAAATTAATAAATGTGAGATGTTCAGTACATAACAAAGAAAATTGTTTTATTTTTCTTTAATGGCTAAGGCTAGTGAACTTGCAGTCTGTATCAGTGAAGGATCTTCATTAATAGTCTGCATAATGTTAAGGAAAGAAAATAAAATTTTAATTAACATAAGTTGACAGTAATAAATCTCAAAGAATTTCACTAAGAAGAGTTAAAATCAGATGCAACTGGTATAACAGAAACGGTATGATTTTAAAGTTAAATTTTTTTTTCAGTACTTGAATATGGGCTCTGCCATTTACTAGCTTCATTGTCCTGAGTAAATTACTGAACACTTCTGTTACTCATGCTTTTTATCTATAAAATGGGAATACCTTACAAATGATTTTTTAAAAAATTAAGTGCATACCCTAATGCCTGATATATAAGAACTTCCATTCAAATGTATGAGCAACAAATTCTGGCTACTTTGCGTAAGTGAAGGGACCATTTTTTTGTGGGGGGGGTCTTTTTGAGACAGGGTCTTGTTGTATAGTTCAGCCTGTCACTGAACTCACTGTTGTAGCTGAAGCTGACCTCAAACTTGCAGCAATCCTGCTGCCTCAGCCTCCTGAGCGCTGAGATTACAGGCATGTGGCATCATGCCCGGTTGGGACCATTCATTTTGACTTCCTTGGACAAAGTAGACTACCTGCTGAAAGCAACAAGAACGCTATTCCAATATAATTCATTCATTCAAGTCACTCAGTAAATGTTTACTGATGAAGTACTATGCAACAGGCACAGTTCTAGACACTGGAGATACAATGGAAAGCTGTGACTGAGAGAAATTCATATGTATTTAGCATCTGAGTTGAATTTAAAGATCTGCTTTCCTTACTCTGGTAATTTTGTCAACATTCAAGTATGTACGGATAATGTGGTAATAGATGACCAATTCTAACAATATGCAGAGATTTTTAGTATAAATTCTTCACAATAAAAATATAAATTAAAGCAATAATTTATTGTTCGAACTGATAGCACAAAATAACTCTATATACTGCATCTGAAAGTATCAGTTTACAAATTGTGAAGTAAGAGGGGAATATGCATAAAATTATGTAATACATGATATTCCTCTAGGGTAAAAACTGAATTACAGATTATCTATCTATATGGTGCTTTAATTACATCAGTGACAACTTGGTAAAATAAAGTATATTAAAGTAAGCTATTTCTTAGAGACAGGAAATATAACTCCAAAGTAGAGGGAGAACGTGACTCCCAGCAAAGTCTAAAAACATTACATGATATTGGGGTGAGTGGGAACCACATATTGTGTAATTCTGTTTACATAAGATATCCACAGTAGGCAGAAATATTGAAAGGGGAAAGTAGATTCTAAAGAGAAAGTAGAGATAAAAATTAGATGAGGGGCTGGTGGGGGGATGAGGGAAATAGGGTGAAATATTATGGGTTTAGAGTTTCTTTATGGGGTGATAAAATGGTCTAAAATTGACTGTGGTGATAGTTGAACAACTCTGTGAATAGGCTAAAATCTATTGATCTTTTTAAAAGACTTTTAGTGGGTGAATTATATCAAAGCTGTTACAACAAAGAGGATCAAGGGATATGTGAACCCTAATGCAATGTGTAGAATTTACTTGGATTCTGTTTCAAATAAACTGTAAAAACAAAATCAAATAGATTGATGAGTCAGTTGGAAAATCTTAGAAGTGAGCAATACAGGGTTAGAGATATATTTTGGGTCACTGATTTTATTGAACTAATTCCTTAAATGACCAAGAACAATAGTACACGAGAGAGATTTTTTTAAGTGGATCATTTCCATGTACCATAACCACACATTGAGACTGAATCTCCTTCATGGATAAAAATATATTGAATTATAAAAATTCCCACTTGCAAACATTCTATTTACACATTTCTTATGTGAACATAAAGACATCTGTCACACAGATTAAAAAGAATGTTTATGAGATGGGTGTTCTGTTACAGTCAAGCACATTAACATAATAAGGTAGCTTATTACTTTAAGCTCAAATTTCCTGTGTATAAATATTCTCCAAATGCAATTTTTTCCTGTTTTGAGTATTTTTATGAGAAAAGCATGCAGGTGTACTAGTTACAGTAGACAAGAATAAAGAATGGGCTTTTATTTTAGGCAATTCAGAATATGCTGTATTAGTCAACAGATGCTCATCTGATTGCCTTCTCCTAAGGGAGCAAACATAACTGAATTACCATTCCTTGATTAGTCCTCAGGAAAGGAAATCCACTCTACAACAATGAGTGCTGTCAGAAGACCATAAAATAATGCTTTCAGTCTTTTCTCTTAAATTTTAACTGAGCATTTATAGATGTTAAGTGGCAATTTGCAATAGTGAAAAATAAGGTAACACTTTAAAATTGAACTTCCTGTGACTGCTCAAGCAAAAATAAAATTTCTCTTACCATCCTGTTGATTCGCACAAAGTCTTCAGGTTTTTTCGCCCAAGGGGGAAGATCAACATCATTTACCACTACTTCATCTTCTCTGACACCAAGATGATATCCATTACTGTTGACAAACATTTCTGGCAGGTAGTAGAACTCTGGAATTAGTTCCTGTCAGGGACAAAAATATAGTGTATTGAATTACTTTATAAAAATCAGTTGAATACAAGAATTAACTTAGAATTTACTAACTGTACATGAAATCAAACACTTTCTTTAAAATCAGTATTTTAATATTTCTCTCCATTTAATTTTCCTTAATTGTCTGGTAAAAGAAGAAGAATCATTACTTTTGAACAATTTCCTTGACATTTTATGTTTTTTTTTGTTTCTTTCTTTTTTTTTTTTTTTTTTTAGCACCTGTGATTTAATTTACTACCTTTTTCTTTCCATGCTGGCGCTTATGCCACTGAGCTAAATACCCAGCCCTTGTTTTTTTTTTTTTTTTAAATACAACCAAACAAAATAAAACACGGTCAATCACACCAAAACAATGAACATGGTACATGACTTCTAAGCAGGGTAAAAAGCAATCGATCATGGCTACCATAATGCCATATATACCTTGTTATCTGCAATATACCTGCCCATCCCATTAGGGATGAGTAAAATCAAACAAAATAGAACAAAATAAAACAGTAAAACAAACAAACAAACAAACAAACAAAAAACCAAACCAAAACAAACAAAGCAGAACAATGTAAGCAATACAGCAGTTCCAGATACTAGTAAATCAGCAGTGGCTACCATAATGTTTGTTATCTTCAGAATAGTTGCCTACACCTTCAGATATACTATAATCAAACAATGCAGAATACAGTAAAATCAATCAAAACAAAACAATGAAAGCAATACAGGGTTTTGAAACAAGATAATTGAACATCCTTGATGGCTGCAATTATATATTTTGTTATCTTTAAAGTAGCTGTCCATGCCATCAAGTATAATAAAATCAACCAAATCAGAATAGAATGAAACCAATCAGAACAATGAAGACAATATGAGTTTCAAATCATAATAGATTAACAGTGGTCACTCCCTTCCCTTTTTACATAATTCCTCCCCTTTGACTTTCCCAATATGTATTGTGCATTTTGGATCCCACTAACACCTTTAGTTTGTTATGCTATGGAGACAACATGGAATTCATCCATGTGACTCTGAACCATTTCATCCATGAGCATGATCACCAGTTGCCTCTATCCACCTACAAGACCTTGAGGTTATCTTCCTTTATAGCTGAGTAGGTTTCCACCACATAAAATACCATGTCTTTCTTATCCATTCTGCAATTAATGGGCAGGCTACCCCTACTTTTTTATGGCTCCCTGTCACATCATAGGGCTTTGTTCTCTCTCCTTTGACTTTCAGTCTATGAATTTTCTTTCTAGTTAAATGTGTTTCTTGTATAGAGCATTTGATGGATCCTGTCTCCTGATCCACTCTGCCTGTGTTTCTTTCTATTGGTGCCTTGAGGCCCTCTTGCACTGCCTTGTCTCTGTCATGCTATTTCCTGCCATTGGCTCCTTATTTTTCCTTTCCATTCAGTCGAATGGCCCCACTTGATGGTCCCCCTCTGTCGTTGCTCCTGAGACCATGATCCTTTTTCTCTCTCTGTAGAATGTCTGTTAGTATTCTTTGTAGGGTTGGTTGATGGTCATGAATTCCTTGAGTTGTTCTTTGTCATGGAAGTATCTTGTTTCTCCATTAATTCTGAAAGAAAGTTTTGCAGGGTACATCAGTCTGGGTTGGAAGTTGTTTTCTTCCAGGACTTGCATTACTTCACTCCAGCCTCTTCTTGACTTGATGGTTTGTGTTGAGAAGTCTGCCATGATTCTGATGGGTTTTTCTTTATAGGTGATCTGTTTCTTTTCTCTAACAGCTTTTAATATTCTATTCTTGAGTTGAATTTCTGGGATCTTGATTATTATATGTGTGAGTGTAGATATGTTTTGGTTATGGCTAGCTGGAGTTCTATATGCCTCACTTATTTGAATGTCACTTTCTTTTTCCATGCTTGGGAAATTCTCAGAAATTGTAAATAAGGTCCTGATGTCATTTGTCTTGACCCCTGCTTCTTCACTCACATTTTTAATT
>RJWT010045178.1:0-11663 GCA_004365215.1 Cuniculus paca
GGACGGCTGCTCATCCCAGGGCAGGAGGAGCAAAGGGAGGAGCCTGCGAGGAGATACACCCTTCCAGGCCATGCCCTCAGTGACTTGACCCACCTCTTCTGACCAGACTGCACCTCCTCACAGCACATTCAGCTATGAATTCCACTGATAAGTATAGCACCCCATGATCTAATCGCCTTTCAAAAGCCCTGCCTCTGCACATTCTAGTTATGAACCATAATAGAGCCCAAATGATAAGTTGCTTCTAGAAAAGGCCAGAGTAGCAAGGCTATAGAATATATTTGGAGGCATGTGTCTTAGCTAGGAGGATCAGAAATTTCTCTTCTCGAGGGGATTGTGTAGATTTTCTGTTTTCTAATGTGAAATTAAGGGAATGTTTACTATTTGTTTAAAATACTTTTTTTGGGGGGGGACTGGGAATTAAATCCAGCTCCTTTACACTAAGCTACATCCCTAGTCCTTTCTTAAAATTTTGAGACAGTGTCTTGCTAAGTTCCTAAATTTCCCATGCATGTCAGTAACTTGTAATCCTCCAGCCTCAGCCTCCAAGAGGGCTGACATTACAGGAATGTGGCACCATGCCAGCTGAGGGGATGTTTGCATGACAGTGTGTATTTTCTCTATGAGGCAGAGTGAAAGATCATTTGGTGAGTGGTCGGGAAATTTGAGAATTAAAGACACTAAAGAAAGCTTGGGGATGATGGGAAAAATGCTTCCCATCATCTTTAGGATGATGGGAAAAATGCTACCCATGACAAGTAGTCAAATTTAAAGAAAGTGTAGGTGAGTTGGGGGCCACAGATTTATAGTGAGGTCATTGTTCCTTCATATTCTGTATTTCTTCCAGCAGTACTCAGATTCTTGGAGACAGGCGAGTAAGAGATGCATGTTTAGGGTCACTCAGATGTAGGTGTTTACTATATAGGTTTGAGGAAGGAGTAGAAGGCCAACAAAAGTTTCGGGTATTGAAATGACAGGGTATCAGGAGAATAAGGAAGAGGTTGGAAAGTGAAGTAGGCAGGAAGAAAGAGAAAATACTAATATGGTTCAAGGGGCAGATGGGGCTCGGAAAAGAGAGATAACTGAAAAACTATGGATGGAGAGCAAAATGCTTGAAGCTGTGGTTTTGTAGACGATAACCAGATTCGGGATCTGCTTATGGGTGAGCTGTCACTAAAGATGAGGTGCTTAAGAAACCAAGTGGTCACCGTGTTGTGCCTTAAGTAAGATTTGAGATAAAAGTGAGGGTTTCTAGACAAGGTGTGACTCAAACTTTTCAGTAAATGAAGGAGGTAGGTGAATGCTGCAATAAAGAAGGCTGGAAGATGTTATAATCGAAAACTGTGAGGCTTAAAGGAGGAAGAGCAGGGAGTAGTTATGGTCTGGAAGTGATAAAAAGGAACCTAGGCGATTCTGAACGTTGCTAGACCCAGGTTAGAGGAATCTATGGAATAAGCAGCCTCCTCTTGACAGTGCTGCAGGCGGCATACTGCCTTCCCAGAGAGCCAGGTTTTAGTTCAGATGGGGAGGCCGAAAGTCCTCTTTCTGCCCCTCTGGAGGTTGTGGCCGAGCTTTCATATTCTCTCCTTTATGGATTCAATTATAATGTAAATAATGAGTCCCAGTACCAAATCCTAGCTCAGAGCTAGCTAAACTGTTCCCATGTTTCTAGAGCTAAATTTGTTCCTGGCTTTCTTTGTTACATAACTGCATAACTATAAAAGCAACACTATCAACCCAATTGTCCACAGCAAAACTTTAGCGTCTCTTTCATCTCTACATTCAGTCTTTACCACACTTTGTCAGTTTTATTTTGTGAATCGATTTAATTGCACTGATGCCACTTCTAATAAGAAAAAAATTTCATTTCTTTCTGGTTACTTTAGCAGCCTTCTTATTGCTGACTGGATTTAGATTGTTCTCAAATCTATTCTCTGCACTCCAGCCAGAATGTTATTCCACGGAGACAAATCTGATCATCTTACCATTTTGCTTAAAACTTTCTGTGGCTTTCCATTATCTTTAAGATAAAATCTAAACTGGCACTGTCCAAGAGAAATATAATGAGAACCACATGTGAAATTTAATGTTTACTAGTAGCCACATTAAAAAGGAAAAAGAGACAGGTCAATTGACTTAATATTTTATTTAAGCTGGTCTATCAAAATATTATTATTTTGTTATGTAATCAATACTGAAACTTGAGCTATCCATTACATTTTGTTCTAAGTCTTTGAAATCCAGTGTGTATTTTATACTTCCATCTCACATCAGTTTGAACTGGTCACATTTCAAGTGGTCGATAGGCGGAGGTGTTTAAAAACCACCATATTGGAGCATGTGTATCTAATCTGTTTACACTGACATACCAACTCTTTCTTCCCTGACTCCGCACATGTAAGATGGCCTGCTTACTGGTTTTATTTCCTTACTCTTTGTTCTACCATATTGTATTATAGGTTTTCAGAACTCTGGATTTTGAACTTGTGTTTCTTCCTATCTGGAATACAGTTTCTCAGCTTGACTAGAGTCTATGTGCTTCAGTTTCCTAGAAAGTGAATCAGAGTCAAAGGCTAATGGGCTTCTCTTTTAACAGAGAGCCTGACTCTAGGGGAGAGGAATGAAGGACAAGGAGAGTGTAGCAAGGACAGAGGAAGAGGCAAGTGGGTATCTTGGAGACTCCTTTCTGGGAGATGGGTTGCTCAGTTTTGCTGGAGAGTCTGCAGTTGTCTGAGAATCTGAGAAGTGAACTCTTCCCAGGACAGTTTTGGGGTTGGAAGGAGGAACGCTTTCTTCATACCCCTCCTGTTTTATGCAGTGAAGGTTCAGTCCATGCGGTCTTCAATCTGCCACACTTCAAGATACACGTATGTGGTCACCAAGTGAAAGAAAGGCAGGTGAGCCCCAGGCTGGGCAGGAGAGAGATGCAAGGCTAAGGGGAGGCAGTCTGAGGTTGGGCTGGCTCAAAGGCATCCACGTCTGCTAAAAGCTCCTTGTCTTAGTGGCAGCTGAGGGGTGATGGGTGAGGTTGTGAGCATCTGAAATGGGGAACAGAGGGTCTGACATGTTGGGCAACTTCTGTTTATCCCCAGGGATCAGCTGATACATGACTTTCTCCAGGGAGTCATCACTGACCCTAAAATAAATGAAACCTTCTAGTATGTTCTCATTTTCCTCTGCACTTTCATATAATAAACCGATCCTATTTTGCTGTTGTAATTTGTATGGATGATTTTGCTTCCATAAAACTGTGAGTCAAGGGGGCAAGTTTAAGACTATGCTTTACCAGGATGTTTCCCTTCCTCATGCCTTGACTTGCTTCCTGGAGCTCAGCTAGATGCAATGTTGATGTTCAATAAATGCTTACGGCATGAAGGGAGGAAAGTTTGAGTTAGTAAAACATAACATCTTTTTTTTTTCCAGAGCAAGCCTCTTTGGCAGAGTTGCTTGCAGAATATAAACTGATTACTAAGGTTAGTTGGCCTTGTTAAGCCTTCCATGGGCTGTCAGGGCATAACCTGGAATAATGATACAAGGTAGAATATGCATTCTGACCAATGAGGGTCTGTGTTCCCGTAGGTTCACTTGTTTTGCAAATTAGATTTGTCAGGTTAGAAGTTCAAATCAGAGCTCTTTTTTCACCACAGCTCTTTGGCACATTCTAATGAGAGCCATAGCTCCTGAGCTGTTGCTCCAGCATTCACATCTAATATGAAAGAAATTGAAAGCTAAAAGGAAACCTTGGGGCTCCAGAACAGCAGGTCTGTCAGGCAGCACGCTCAGCCCTTTTCTTAGGCTGTGTCTTCAATGAGAAAATGTTCTGACTCCAGCGTTGTGTCCTTGCGAGGAAAGCTGGGGAAAGGAGATGTCACAAAGGGAAGCAGTGTCAACTTTCATTCCGAGCTCTTTCTGTGTCATCTTCAGTCAACCTGTGTCATAAGGAAGTCATGCTGCCTGCTAATGATATTCCCACCTGGGGACCTCATTGTTGAGTTACGTCCTTGATGCCAACTCACATGTTCCAGCTAATTCCAACCCTATTAAATATTCAGTATCTTTTTTGTAATCAATTAAACTAATGGGAGAAACAAAATACAACTCCCTTTACCAAGGAGTCATGTCACCAAAATTTTTATGACAAAGATAGGACTGGAAGCTGGGTATAATATCAAGAGCCTTAAAATGGATATAGAAATGATTCAAATCTGAAACAGCATGAAATGATTCACCTGTCCTAGAGAAGTCTGAGGTATGATTGTTCAGATTTGTGACCTTTATATGCTCAGTCAGGGTACTGAATTTTGTCATTCTTGTATTCTGAACCTCAGATCAAAACATTACAAACAATTTTATAAAACTTGATCAAAGTAATTATAATAAAGACAAATTTCCATGTTAACCCATTTTGTATTGTAATAACAAAATGTATGAGTTTTTTTTTTTTTTTATAGGCAAGGTTTATTCAACTCATGATTCTGGTAAAAGCTAAAGAACATTGGGCCGGTGTCCTGGTGAGAGCCCCCTCGTCTCTGCCACAACATGGATAAGAAGGAGATTGGCCCCGTGCAGAAGGGACTGGCTTGTGGGATGGCTTCGCTTTGTAACAAACAACTCTCTGTCTTGAGAAAACTAACATGCTCCCGTGAAACTCAATCCACTCTGAGCAACCAGCATTATTCTATTCATGAGGGTGGGAGTCTCCATGATTTAATCACCTTCCACCAGGCCCCATTTCCTAAAGCTTCTACCACCTCAACACTACCCCACTTGGGACCAAGCTTCCAGCATATGATCCTTTGAGGGAAAGATGATGTCAAAGCCGCATCAGCTACTCTAACACTACAGGAAACTGGAGCTGTAAAGGAAGAATCTTGTGCTACTTTATGGATGGGAAGAGACTAAAAACAACAGGAATCATAAGAGGAACATGCAGACTCTTGGACTTGATATAATGAAATTTTTATTAACAGATGCTGAGTTACTAAGTGGAAAAAGCTTTTTGCTGTAAAGTCTAACCACAGACTACTGAACAGTTATGCCCTCCTGATATGCTGAATTAACAGATGCTCGATAAATATTATTGACCTGCTTACTGGCCTGAAGATCTTGTTTATTAAAAAAAAAAAACTCGAAAATTCCCGGACAATAAGTTTCAGTTGCTAAAGAGTCTTTTTCCTGCAATAGTATTTGTGAGACCTTAATCAAGACAGCATTAATAATAAACTTCCTATTCGGGATGTTCTCATGGACTCTTAAGTAAGAATGTATAAAGTTAAGTCTACAAAATGAGTTGTTATGCTGAAAGATCTTGCTCTTGAGAATTTAAGGGAAAAATTCTTCACAAGGAAAGTGTATTTTATTTTTAAAACATAGAGTATCGCATAGTAAAGTTTTGAGACATAAACACATTTTTGGGGTTCACAGGGAGTTCATTGTCTTAGAGTCTCATATCTGGGTGAAAAGGACAGCTTTGTCATTCTCTGTCTATGAATTTTACTTTGAGAGTTTATAACACTAGGTTTTAGTTTTCTTCACTGTGCAGTAGATACAATGCTGAGTTTATTGTAAATATGTTATGACATATAAAGAATCTATTTTTGACTGTTTAGCATGACTGCCCTTTAATAAAATAATAAGGTCTTAACTATTAATGATTGTGATTGATGATTATTATTCCATGGTAGGAAAAGAGTACCAAATATTCTATGCTCTCTCTTGAGGTCTGTCTATGTGATAGTTCATGAACTATATGCTTCCATTTCCTTTGCCATAAGCGTAAGGCAAACATAGCGATGTGTGCTTTGCATGCACGATCTTGTGCATCCCCCCCACACCCTCTGGGGGTGCTGGATCCACTGCTCTGTGAATGAGAGTGGAGGGTAGAGAAGTCACGAGACTTGCCCAAGGCCACAGGGTTCATAAATAGCATCACCCAATCTAACTTCAGATAATTATCCATGTAAAATCCTATGTGTCCTTTTTTTTGTTTTGCTTTTTTCATGTTTTCAACCTTAAATGTTTTTAAGAATCACCTAGGAAGCTTGTTTCAAGTGTCCGTTAGGAATCTTTGCCTGGGGAGTCTTGTGGTACTGGGATCCAGTGCATTTTTAATAAGTTCCATTGCTAGTTTTTGAAATGCTCTGGTAAAGCTGAGTTAGGGTGTAAAACCACTTGTGTCTATTTATTTGCTAATTTACCCATTTATTAATTAGATATTATAAAATTTCTACTCAGTGTAAGCACATGAGGTGCAACAATTAGAATACCCTGGGTCTTTCAATGATCCTCTGTTGGTATTTTATAGGCCTGTAATCTCCAAATAAAAAAGAAAAATTGTCTCGAATCGGTTATATTCCATTAGAACACAAAGTATTAATAGTAGTATCACAGGTAGTGACCTGATTTTTATATCTTTTTGTACTGCATCTGGATGATTTTTTAAAAATGAAGATTTTCTATAACTACATTGAGAATCATTTTATGAAGGTATGAATCATTTATGAATTGGACATGACTCATGTCCAACTTCTACTTTTCAAGTGGCTTTTCAGAGAATAATCTGTTGTGTTTATAGTCATGTGAATCAGATAGTTAATCCAGGTCTGCTCAGGAGAATGGTCTGTATGTAGATCTGGATCTCTGTGCCTGCATGGACTAAATGCTCCTTATTTTACGTGTCTTATTTATGCTGGCCTTCACAAGGGTATATCACTCTGGAGTTAATAAACTCATCTTTTTTGGTCTTTATTTCTGTGTTTCCAGAGACTTTTTATTAATAATAATGATCATGATATCTTGTGTCGTCAACGTTGTGGCGCCAAAAGTTAATGTAAGAGTATAACTTTTTCTTTCTACTCTGACCTCTAATTTTGAGACAAGTGCCAAATACATTCTACTAGTTACAACTCTTGTACTCTTCTGAATGACAGGAAGGGTCAGGTCTACTCCATTCCAAGATTTTATGGAGATCTTGCTACCTCCTGGTTTTCTAATAAGTAACCTCTTATCTGAAGAGAAAGCTTAGCGCCAAATGAATGTGGGATATATCACTACAGTAAAATCTAAAATTTTTTAAAAATATGCTTTTTCATCAGTAAATATATATATATATATTTATATATAGGCAGATATATAGTTTGATGCTAATTTGTTATTTGGGGAAAACTTGTAGACACAAGTTCCAAGAGGGGTATTAAATTGCCCTAAGTTTTACTTTCCATTTTTTTTTTATCCAGAGAACTGTCATAGATTTTCATTGGTCACTGAATCAGTTTATACATTTATTTACTGTACATTTCCCCATTGCATTTTCTGGAATAGTCTGCACACCAAAGATGCTCACAAATTTTATTGACCCACGGACTGACGTTTTAGAATGTGACAGTCTGACAGATGTTTTACCAGCCATTGAGGGATTCTGTACCACTGATGGAAATTATTAACTTGCAGAAATCAATACTGGAGTATGCCAGGAGCACTACTTGCAGGGATGGTTTTTATAGAAAGGAATGTCATGAATTTATTTCAGATTGAGGAACAATTTATTTGTATTGCTTTATTTTGTAAACATGAACTGTATACTTTTTATCATTGTCTCTTTAACACTTTGAAACACAATTTATGTACCACCAACAGAAAATTAGCTACATACCCAGTCACCTAGTACTTTAAAGTAAAACAAAATTGAGATGTCTGGTAAGGTCTTCTGATCTCTTCTTCAAACTCTTCTATGTAAAAAACAAAAGTAGTATTAGAAGAATGAAGATAGAGAAATGCTTTTCAATTTTCCTGAAGGGATAAGATTTCTATAAAATAGTATAAGGTCTTTCAGACTAAATTATTGTAGATTATTTGTTGTTTTTGAATTAATGATTAAAGAAATGGTTGGTGAGCAAAGTGAACACAAACTTCTAGGAATAGATGTAAAATCTAACCAAATAAAAATAATGAAAGGGAGAGAAAGTTCTGATGAAAGCAGAAGAAATGCACATTTTGGGCTAAATGGTATTGTGATTTTTAGATAAGCACTGTTTGTGGGAATCTGTTCGCTAAACTCCCATTTTACTTATTTTTTGAAGTATGTAGATGTCTACCAATGATTTAAAGACTGACATTATTTTTTGTTGAAATAACCAAACTAAAATTTTTAGAGCAGATTCGGCAACCCTTTCACAAATTTCCTGACCAAGAAGTCTAAGATTAATGTGCTGATGGTATAATACTTTACATTTATCTGACACACTATTATACATATATTGTATACATACTACCTTATTTTAAAATTCTCCCATGTGAACATTTAGGCAGATAATGAAATGAGGTTAAATGATAGCCTGAAGTTTCAAGGCTAGTAAGGGGCAGAGTTAGGACCAAAAATCTCATTCTTTTCACCTTGCCTTCAATTCCTTTTCTTTCATTACAATAATAGTTTCAGATGTCAGCTATTTTATCAGTGAGAAGCTACTTTCCTCTTTAGTTGGAGAAAATTGCCTTTCCCTTTGGCAGTGTCTTTTTGCTTTATTGTGAAATGTATCTGTAGAACAATGCCAGCTTTGAAATGTCATGTACTTCACATTCAGGAATTATGCCCAACTTGAAGCAATAGGATGATGTCTGCCTGAGGCAGGGGAAGTCACTGCTTGGGCTCTGAGCTGTGAGTTGAGCTGGACCAGGTAGGCTCCACAGAGGCTGGACAGACAGATGAAGGCTGCTAGGCTTTCTGCGGATAAGGTACTAATAGTCTATATTGCAAAAACATTTCAGAAAGATTCAACATGAGTGAGTTCAGACGGGTCATTGGCGGGCATGAGGATAATCTACTGTATCTGGGATATCTGGCAGCAGTTATAAAATCTCATCACAGGGACTATGATTCAGAGGCATATTCTGGTCTCTTGTCAGGCATATTACTAGTGGGACTCAGACAACGCAGATGGGACAAGAATCTATAAATTCAGTGAACAGTTGCCCCCTTGCCACACCACTCTGCCTTAGAGCCGGCTGATTATGAACTGAAACCCCTACATACTATGAGACAAATAAATCTTTCCTTCCTTAATTTTGTCTCAACAATGAGAAAGAAGTAAAAAAGACACTGGTTCAATTTTCATGAGTCAGCTTTATTGATATTGACTCCACATATAGGACCAACCCTTTTTTCCTAATAATGGGCATGTTACACATGATTAATAGTTCCAAATATGACATTTCAGGAATGGTCTTTGAAGCACAGTTTATTTTCCAAGGTTATCCTTCTAAAGAGGAAGACAAATTATAAAATCATGGAAATGATTATTAATGGCAATCCAAGGAGAGTCAACACAAGTATTTCTAAATTCTCAGAGGTCAGTGAAAATCAGATAGTACCAAAATGGTTTCACTTCTGTTTAAAATAATATAACTGAGGATTATAAATAGATTAAGAAGAAAAAGAAAGCTCATGTATCTAAACAACTGGAGAGTTAACATAATACCAATAATATCTTAAACTAATAATCATGATTAAATTCCCCTTATCAGTTCATTTGGTCCTATGTAATTAGTTTTTATTTAGGTCAGCTCTCTGTTTTAAGAAAGTCACCTTCTTGTAGATTAAAAAATGTCCTGGAAATCCTGGTTGTCCACCGATGTGATGTGAGGTTGTTCAAGTGAGTCAATCTGAAGCTATTTAATAGTCAAGTTGTTCTTTATATTATCAATAATTAGACCGCAAGGAGAGTATTTGCCATGAAGTTCCAAGAATGTCTTTTATTGAATGCACAAATTCTAGCTTGTAGAAGAATTTTCAAGCAAGCATGAGAGAAAACAGAAATAATTTTGGATGACAAAGGCTGAAGAGTGTGGTTAATCTTATTACAATAACAAATAATGACAGAATGAGGGAAGTAAAATTCGTTTTTATGGTATGGTAAATAATTGTCATAAGGGTTTCATCAGTGTTTACCCAAGTGCAAGAATATACTATGGATAGTGAGCACATTAATAAATATCAGCGATCTTTCCATAAAATATATACTTTCTGAAATATTTATTTTTATAACAGTTGCCTATATGTGAGGGACGATCAAAATTTACAGTGAATGTTTAAATCAAAGCAGTTTGTTACATAAAGGACACATTACCATTAATCCACTTCAAAACCCATTCCCCCCCACTTTGTACAATTTACCCATAGCTGTTGCCAATTTCTGGAACAATTCTGGAAATCCTCTGTATGAGTATCTTTGTCAGATACGATAAAAAATTTTGGTGAATATTGCTGCTGCATGCCATCCATAGAAAAGGCAGGCTCATAAAAACATTACAGAGTGTCCTCATCAACCTTATTCACAGTATCTGCAACTGTGCTACTTCCGGCTCTTCCATAGAGCCAGAATGACCATGAAAGATAAGTATTTTCAATCAACTCAGGACATTCAGGGAGCCGCAACTGTGTGACTAAAGACCCTCAGGAAAGAGGACCTCTGGAACTACTTCAGGAAGAGTAAAGAATGATGGGAGGAGTGTTTGAAGAAGGGAGGGTCTTCTGAGGGGTGTTAGTAGCAATGTGTCTTTTACTGAAATAATTATACTGTATTTTTTTAAAATGTAAACATTTGCCGTGTATTTTTATCACATCTCATCCACTTAGCCCAGGGGAAGCTGAGTCTACCTTCTGACTTGATAATATTTCCATGATAGCTCTTACAATTAATTGAGTTAATTAAAAAATATTTTATGGAAGACGTCAATATTTTTAGCATTTCTTTTTGTTTTATAAAACAAAAGTTCAAATATTTGTGCTTCTTCAGGGAAATTTCTAAGATTATTTTAGGTATAAGGGGCATCCAGAAATTTTTTTATGGTATTTGTTTATTCTAAAGTTTTTATCTGATATTTGGAAGGCAAAATCATGAGCTATTGAAAAATAGTTATTTGATTAAGATACAATCATGGTGACCTGAGAAACAGGTTACCTAACTAGTTGCAATGATTGTAAAATATTTTAAAGTAAACCAAAATAATATAACAGAATTTTAATGAAATGTTAGTCATTCACAAATAAAGAATTTGATTTTTTTGAGTTTTTAAGACAATGGCAAGTTTACTATAAAGTTGACACAAAGCACATAAGGTTGTTCTGGTAAAATACAGCACTTATGCTAATAAGTCAGATTAAGGGTAAAAATATAGAGCACTTTACTAGACTTTGTTAAGGAATCTAGCACCAACTTATTTTAACAGAGAGAAAATCAAATTCTTCCTTTGCTTTGATGTAATGCTTGGTGATACATTTTTATGAGTCAGTCCTATAGTTATTTATTATCTTCTCATCAAAACTATGTGGACTCATCAAAATCTTATAACATTTTAAGGTTTCTTCTCACATTTGGGTATCATAAACCAAGCTTTAAAATTCTTTATGACTTTTTATTCTCCCTCAAGTTTTGTCTTTCATTATGGTCCTTCATCTTCTGGAACCAAATGAGATTCTGGTCCCTTTGAAAAGCAATAGCACATACGCAGGTACATTTCTATGTCACTATTACCCCTATTGTCATCTCAGCAGCCTATGTTGGTGATAACTTTTCACAAATGTAACTAAATTTGATTTAAAAGAAAAATCTGGGATAGAGGTAGAGATGGTGCTTTGTTGAAATGATCATATCTGTCTTAGTTACTTT
>RJWT010045179.1:0-11665 GCA_004365215.1 Cuniculus paca
TTGGGCTTCGCTCAGGAGGTGGAGATGCAGCCTGATTTCCATCCCTTGCCCCAGCCAACCCTGCCAGGAACTTCCCACATCCTGTCTACTCCTTCCTGTGTGTCTGAGGACCCTGGCCTGACAGGGATCTTTATGCAGCCTGCTCCCTTCTGCAGTGACCATGGGGTGAGGCGGTGGGGTCACCACAGTGGAGTCTGTGAGGCAGCGGGAAGAGGCCATCCAGGCAGGACATAGGCAGGCCTAACCCACAGTTCAATCCATGCACATAGAGAGTAAAAGTGCCCCTGAAATATTACGCCAAAGACACTTGATCTTCTACCACCTCGTTCCTTTCCTGTCTCTAAATCCTTGGACCTGAAGCATCTAAATTGTAAGTATAATTAGTATTTGAAGAGGGAGGATTTCTTTTTTTATTCTTTTTGAGGTAAGGTTTCACTCTGCAGCTCAGGCTGGCCTCAAACTCACAGCAGTCCTCCTGCCTCAACCTCCAAAGTGTGGGCTCCCATGCCAGCTCAGGCATGCGCCATGCTATGCCACAGTAGATGTGCTTTGTACATTTTTCTTAAATGCTTTTATTTCATGGTACTGGAGACTGAACCCAGAGCTTTTGCACTGAGATATATCTCCAGGCCTTTCTAAATTTTGAGAAATGGTTTCACTTAATTTCTTAGGCTGGTTTCGAACTTGAGATCCTCCTGCCCTAGTGTCCCAGAGTGCTGACCTCAACCAGTTCTTTATATATTATGCACATGAAACCCTTATCATATATATGATTTCCAAATATTTTTCCCATTCTGCAGGTGGCTTTTCACTTTCTGAACCATATCCTTTGGTACACAAAAATTCTTAATCTTGATAACATACAATGTATCTATTTTTCACTTTGTTACTCACGTGTGCATTTTTAAAATTTTTATTTTAGGCCCATTCTCCTCATCTAGAAAATCTCAGCAGCTGACAGGATCCTCATCTGCCCCTCCTCAGCACTCAGAAGACCTCAGCAGCTCATAGGATTGTCAGGCACCCCTCCCCTGCACCTGAACAACCTCAGCAGCCCACAGGATCATCAGTGACCCCTTCCACCACCTGCAGTACCTTGGCTGGCCCCAAGAGTGCAGTGAGTCCCCCACCAATAAGAGGACCTCTGTGGGTCAACAGGAGCCTCAGTGAACCTTCCCCTGACCAGAAGGACCTTGATAAGCCAGCGAGAGTACAGTTGAGTCCTTCTTCCATACAGAAAACCCCAGGTGGGCTGGTGAGAGTGTCGATGAGGCCTCCTCCAATCCACAGAAACCGGACTGGGCCTGTGAGACCCCCAGTGACACAGTAGAGTCCCGGCTGGGGCACACACTATAGACAGGTGGGTCTGGCAGCCTGAAACAGCCTGAAGCTGCAGTAACAACAATGAGCTAAGGGTTGGTTCACATCAATACTACTAGGCTAGTCAGCCTAGGAAGGATTCAGGATTCACTCAAGTGGCCCACAGGAGGAATTCAGGTGACTGGCCACTCCCCTACACTGTAGGACCCAGCAACTGGGTGAACATCAGCCACACAGTAAGACCCTAAGACACACACAACAGACAGTTGAGACTAGCAGGATTGAAAAGACCAAAATATTGACCCAAGAGGTGAAAATGACAAAACAAAAAAGGAAAATGTAATCTCAAATGCCCCTCCCATCTGGAACAAGTACAGAAGACATTGAAATAGAGGTCTTTGGAAGTCACACACATGCAATTTCTGAAAAGATAGCAAGTGAAATAAAGAAACAAATCCATGAGGCTATGGAGGAAATCAGATTAGAAATAATTTCTTTCAGGTAAAGAAAGAAATGACAACCTTAATAAAGGAGCTCCTCAGCATAGCTAGAGAAGACAGATAAAATAAGTACTGGAGCATGGAAAAATGATGGAACCTCGAATGAAAAATTTAGGAAATAAATAGAATGCATGAAACAAATTCAAAGCAAGATCCAGGAAATTAAAAATTCCACTGAAAGCTGGCAAACCACTTGAATGAAACTGAAGATAGACTTTTAGACCTTGAAGACAGTATCATAGCTAGTAATCATGAAAGGAAAGAACTCTGAAAAATAACAAGGGATGATGAAATAACAACTCAATAGTTCCAAGACATGCAAAGAAATACAATATAAAACTGATAGGTGTCAATGAAATGCAGGAGTCAACACAAATGACTTAAAAACCTATTTGCAGAAGTAATACCAGAAAATTTCCCAAGCATGGGAATGTACACTGATATACAGATAAGTGAGGCATATAGAACTCCAACTGGCCATAACCAAAATAACACCCCAACATATAATAATCAAGATCCCAAATTCAGCATAAAAACAGAATACTAAAAGCTGTTAGAGAAAAGAAACAGCTCATCTACTAAGGGAAGTCCATTAGAATCACAGCTGACTTCTCAACACAAACCCTCAAGTCAAGATGAGCTTAGAGTGAAGTATTTCAAGTCCTGAAAGGAAACAACTTTCAACCCAGATTGATGTATCCTGCCAAACTTTCTTTCAAAATTAGTGGAGAAATGAAATACTTCCATGACAAAGAATAACTAGAGAAATTCATGTCCACCAAACCAGCTCTAGAAAGAGTACTGAAAGACATACTAGATAGAAATAAAAATGACCACAATTCCAAGAACAACAACAGAAGGAAACCACCAGGCTGGGAAAGCAACTAAAAAAGGGAGGAAAGCAGGAACCAACAACAGAAAAATAACATGACAAAGTTAAGCCAATATATATCAGTTATAACCATCAATGTAAATGGCCTCAATTCACCAATTAAAAGAAATAGATTGGCAGTGTGGATCAAGAAACAGGATCCAACAAGTTGCTGTATATAAAAAACACATTTAACTCCAAAAGAAACTCATAGACTGAAAGTCAAAGGATGGAAAACAATACTCCATGCAACAGGAACCCAGAAAAAAGCAGGGATAGCTATTCTGTTTGCAGACAATGTAAACTTGAAACCAAAAATGATCAAAAGAGATAAAGAAGGTCACATGTTAGTGAAAAATTTCAAGAGGAAGAGATAACAATCATAAATATAACTGCACCAAATATGAGAGCACCCAACTATATAAGGCAAATACTAATAGACATGAAAAATCAAATATACAATAGCACAATTGTAATGGGAGACCTTAATATCCCCTAGATCAACCAGACAAAAAGTCAGCAAAGAAATAACAGAACTGAATTAAACCTGTAAACAAGTGGACTTACTAGATGTTTACAGGGTGTTCCACCCAACAACATCAGAATACACGTTTTTCTTAGCTGCACATGGGACATTCTCTAAAATAGACCATATATTAGCCCATAGAACATGCTTAAGTAAATGCAAAGGGATTGAAATTACCCCATGCGTATTATCTGACCATAGTGCACTGAAATTGAAAATTAATGGCAAAAGAAATTGCAAAACCACCAGGCGTGGTGGTGCACTCCTGTAATCCCAGCACTCGGGAGGCTGAGGCAGGAGGATCGTTGTGAGTTCAAGACTAGCCTGGACTACAAAGTGAGCTCAAGGCCAGCCTGAATGGCATAGTGAGACCCTGTCTCAAAAAGACAAAAAATAAATAAATAAATAAATAAATAAATAAATAAATAAATAAAATTTCTAAGAAAAAAAATTGCAAAACCTACATAAACACATGGAAATTAAATAACACCCTCCTGATGCATGATCATGGTGATGGTGATGGCTGGAGACCCCGGAGGCCTCTGCAGAGAGATGCAGCAGTGGAGGGGAGCAGCATATGTGGAGGACTGCACTGGCTGGCAGTGAGTGCAGAGGACCTAGTCCTCCCATGGGGAGAGAGTGATTAGCTGGGAGCCATTTTGGAATCAGGCCAGATAAGCCCAGAACCCAGAACTGCTGCTAGCTTCCTCCAGCAGCTCCCAGCTTGGCGCAGACCCATGAAAATTGCTTGGACTGCAGCGAGCCCAGTGAGTCTGGTCTCAGGGCAGGCCTGCTAAGGTTATCTACTACTCCACCATCAAGCAACTTCTGGCTTGCTGGGCTAGAGTGGCACAATTAAGGACTCTGTCTCCACAGGTTGTATACTAGTGAAACCAGAGAGAATCCTGGAAGTGGACTCTGTTTTTCTTTTTTCTTTTTCTTTTTCTTTTCTCTTTCTCCTTCATTTTTTATATATGCATGTGAAAGTGGTTCCTAACCTCTTTGTGGGTGTGGTTCTGTTTTGTTCTTCCTTTATTTCTTCCATCTCTCTTTTCCTTCAGTCTCCTGTGCCCATTTCCCCAAGTTGGCACGATCTCCCTTTGTCCTCCAACCTTACTTTGAATCTCTTTCTCTTTTTCAATGTCTCTATTTTCTCCTTAATCTATTTTAAATTTTAACCCTGCAGGCAAAATTGACACATTACAGACTTGTTATAGTGCATATAATTATCTGCTTTGTTTTATCTTTTGTTATATAATCACAAATCTAGTTCACACAGTTAAAAGTTGCAAATTAAGAGTTAGCTCAGTTTGTTGTTTTCTAGGCTGTGCTTGATGCTATTGGTACCATTATAGCCAAAATTGACATAATTGTTCTAAACAGCTGTTGGTCCTGGTGTTCCATGACTGACATTAACTAAGGATCACAGAAAATATGGTGTCACAGTGCCAAAGAACCAGGGACTAGGCCAAACAAGCAACAACTTCTGATCTCCAACAAACAAGAGGGAAGATCTTCCAATAGACTCAAAACCCAAAAACCAGCTACACCTGGAAGATACTTCAGAGAAGCAATCATCACTTAAGGGTCCTAAATACAACCAATACAGCAACTCACATAGGCAACTTATAAGCATCACCCCAAGAATTAAACTGAGAGAAAGAGAGAGAGAGAGAGAGAGAGAGAGAGAGAGAGAGAGAGAGAGAAGAAAAGAAAATGAGAAGACACTTAAGCAAAATGCAACCTCAGACACCAAGTTCAGCAAAGGGAAATCCAGGGGCAATGAGGCAGGACAATCCAAAAGCCCCCCACCAGGTCTTTCTAAAGTGGAAACAACAAAGCAATTGAATGAGGCTCTATAAAAAAATGAAATCAGAAATAATCCCTCAGATAACTACAGAGATTACCAAAATACACACCATGCTTAGCATTGTTAGCGCAGACACAGACCAAAAAAAAAAAAATAGACAAGCTTAAGAAAATTATGGAAGCTCAACGTAGGAAAGAAAAAGAATCTATAAAGCAGATTCAAGCAGATATACAGGACAATAAAAACTCCATTGAAAGTATTTGAAGCAGATTAGGCCAATGTGAGGACAAGATCTCAGATATCGAAGACAGGTTTGCAGTTAGCAACCAGGAAAAGAAAGATTTCTCAAAAATAGCAAGGGACTATGAGAAATCAATCCAGCAGCTGCTCAATGAGACAAAGAGGAGTAATTTATGATTAATTAGAGTCAATGAACAAGCAGGAGATACCACAAATGACATTTAAAAATGTTCACAGACATCATGAAAGAAAACTTTCCTGGTAGAGAAAAAGAATTTGACAACCAGATAAATGAGGCATATAGAGCTGCAAATAGCAATGATCAAAAAAATCTACAGCCAAGCGTATCATGGTCAAGATTTCAGAAATTCAACACAAGAATAGAATCCTAAAAGCTGTTAGAGAACAGAAACAAATCATCTATAAAGGAAAGCCCATCAGAATTACAGCTGACTTCTCAGCACAAGCTCTCAAGTCAACTTGTAGTAAAGTACTATTTACTGAAGTAAAGTACTCCAAGCTCTAAAGGGAAACAACTTTTAACCCAGATTGATGTATCCCACAAAACTATCTTTCAAAATTGATGGAGAAATAAGATACTTCCGTGACAAAGAACATCTGAGGAAATTTACGGCCACCAGAGCAGCAGTCCAAAATGTTCTGAAGGACATTCTAGGAAGAGATAATAAGGACTACAGCTCCATGAACCCCAACAGAAGAAATCCACCAGGGAAGGCAAACAATTGAGGGTGGGGGAAAAAAGGAGGGAGCCAACAACAGGAAAATAGCATGATAAGGATAAGTCAATACATATCAGGTACAACCATCAGTGTTAATGGTCTCAATTCACCAATCAAAAGAAACAGACTGACAATGGATTAAGAGGCAAAATTCAACAATATGCTGCATACAAGAAACACATTTAATTCAAAAAGAAATTCACAGAGTGAAAGTCAAAAGATGGAAAACAATACTTCTGTGACAGGAACCCAGAAAAAAGCAAGCGTACTATTCTATTTCCAGTTATACTTCACTTAACAGGTAATAAAAAATTATGAAAATGATAATCATATTTGATACCATTTACTAACCCTTGCCTATCTATGAGATCCTGTGCTAAATGCTTCAATCTCTTTAATCTAATAATCAGCTTCCCAATAAACTCCAGATCTAGATCTAGGTTTTGTGTTCTAATGTTAAAGATGAAAAAATAGAAACTCAGGAGGTAGAGTGACTAGTCCAAGGTCAAACATGTGGCACAGACAAGAACCAAGATAATAACAAAGTTATCTGATTTCTGGAGTCTTAACACATTCTTTCTAGGCTCTGAGGTTTCTTCCCAGTCCCTATTGCATGCATCATTTGACAGCCTTGACAGTGAAATATATTATGTGATGAGGGGAGAGCCTGGGGGATCACAGCCATCCTGAGGGGGTCAATCTTTCCAGAACTGCCCAGGTTGGAGACCTTACACCAATACTCCCCTACATCCTCCTTCCTGGTGAAGTCTATGTTGAAGGTGCCATGGTCCTGGGAAAGCTTCATCTCCTCCATGAGCCACACAATCTGGTCATCGAAAATCCCTCCAATTGAGATTCCAGTGTCACTTGAGAGGCAAATCAGGACAACAGAATCCCCTTCTGTGACTGTGGTGTTACTGGCTTGGATGGAGGGTGGCAACGCTAACTCTGGGGACAAATAGGAGTCTGGTTGGGGGTTGGATTGTCACCCATACTATGTTCCTCTCTCAGAGACTTCAGCCAATTTGCAGGGCCTTGGTGAGCTTGTAAGGTGAACCAGATGCTGACCTCAACCCTCTGCAAAGTAGGGCGTCTTTGCTCTGTAAGAAGGCTGTGTTTCCCTCTGGCCTCAAGTCATGCAGTGAAACTTCTCACTAGTCCCTTGTACATCTCTGTGGGATTCACACCAGAAGTCTGTTCTCAGACCATGCATCCGACAACCTCACCATCAGTTGGAGACTTTTTTCCCACTGACTCTCAAATTTTATCCCTAAAACTTTTGTGATGCCCTCAGTTCATCTGGTTCTCCTGTATTAGAATACCTCAGACTGGGTGATTTATAAAGACCAGAGATTTGTTGCTTAAATTCTGGAATCTGAGAAATCCAAGATCAAGGGGTGGTATTTGGCAAGGTCTGTCTGGCCCCTTTCATATCATGGCAGAAGGTATCACATGGGAAGAGAATGAGAGAGAGAGAGAGAGAGAGAGAGAGAGAGAGAGAGAGAGAGAGAGAGAGAGAAGGGAAGAGGACCAAACCATCCTTTCATGAGAAACCCCCACCTGAGGTAACTTTAAGGGTAGCACCACTCCATACATGAGGGCAGAGCCCTCAGCACCTGCTCACCTTCCACTGGGCCCCCTTTAGGTCACCGTTGCACTGGGACATCAGTTTCCAACACATGATTCCAACACATTCATGCCATAGCAGTGATTTCATAAAAGGTCAACCCCCTTTCCTGTGTGTGCATCCATGTGTGTTGGGGAAGGAGAGATTACCAGCTGTGTCCATCCTGAGATCAGGCAGATTTACATGGAGCAGTGAGGGCATTTGTTTCCTGTTAAAAACTTAGAGAGTGAGAACGGCCCTGACTAGTCATCAGTATCTATGGGGGTCTAAGCTAAAAGATTTCTCAATTAGGAAAATAATAAAGAGGAAATGAAAATAGAGAGGAAATTCCTGACCTGCAGAAGGAATGTTATGGTGAGTGAAATTGTAATGGCAGGTGTCATTATTTTGATAAACAGATGTTCTTTCTACCTTCTCTCAATCTCCACACAGGGATTCTGGTGAGTTCCCCGTGTCTCCAAGTGTATGACACTCGCTGCTCTCCATGGTGCATCGCCTGTGCTGGTGTCCTTGGCCTCACACAGCTGGAATCTCAGAGCCAGGACATAGCTCAGAGGTATCTGTCCCAAGCTCACTTTTCCATTTTCCCTGTTCTTGACCCCAGGGAGACTCAGGTGTCCAGTGGAGACAGGCCTCCAAGGTACCTTCTCTAGATTCAGGACAGGCCTCCAAGGTAGCTTCTCTACCTGTCCTGTCCCACCCTAAATAGTGTCAAAGCAAAGCCAGTCACCAGGTCAGCTAATAATACAGTCGGAGGCAGAGCCCAGGAACAGCTTGCTCCTTTGATCTGTGGAAAGCCATTGCGAGCATGTTTCAATGCTTTGCATAACACTTGTAGCTTGTGAAGGAAGTAAATGGAAAGAGAGCGGTAACAGAAAGGAATGAGTTAGTGAAAGAAAGAAGGACATTTCCTCTCCCTCCGTGAAGCTCCTGTCACTCTCTGGGGCTTTCTGGGGCCAGGAAAATCCTCTCCTAACATTTCAGGCTGGACTCTAGGTCAGTCATGAAAAATCAGAGAAGAAGGAGGAGAAGAGTCTGAGGGATAATAGAGCAGGAGGCTGAGGGGAGGATGGGATTTGCTTGTCTGTGGACACAGTCTGCGAATTAATTTCCTCTGCAATCTTTTCAGAAAAACCAAAGCATTCACCCCATAGATTGGTGCTAATGCTCCAGAATCTCCTTACAGACGCTGAGAGATGTTAGCAGTGTCTATAGTAGCAGCGTAGTGGATGAGGCGGTACGGGATCTGCTATTACTTGCAGAGTGATGTTGGGGATAGAGAGCTCTTGTGTGGATCATAGGGTGTCTCCTTGATTATCATGGAGCAGGCTAGAGGATGCATGACAGGAGAAGCCAAGGTTCATGCTTCACTGGAAATACAAGTCTTAAGGGGAACTAGTGGTGGTGCCTTGGTCATCTAGAGCAAACAGAGTAAGGTCACATGTGAGGTCATCAGAATGAAGGGGAAGTTACTGGTCTGTAGAAAACCATATCTCTGACCCGAGCTGCAATCCTCTTTTAAAAAGTCCCTACCACATTCCTGTGTTCACTGAGCCTGACTCTGAAACAATTTGCAGTTTCCCTACCACAGGCTGTTGATGGAACAAAGCAAGGGACATTGGAGGCTGGGTCAAAGTGGGGGATGCAGAGGTCTAGCAGGAACGGCTGCTTCTACTAATTTCTGTGCCCAAGAGAGTGGGCCTGGTTCCTAGTGTAAACAAGAAATTGTCAGCCATGAGTCTGGCCAGGTAAGGGTGCAGCACGCATTGCAGTAAGGATATAGTCCCTGTTGCCTGGAATGAGAGGGAGGAAGATGAGGGACAGGGGAGGAGCAGAAGAGCCAGAAATGTCCATAACAGTGAGCAGGGGGGGTTACAATGTCTTAAAAAAACCAAGATATCAAGAGCCTCCTGACCACGTCAGAACCAAACCAGCATCGCTCTGAGAACACTTCCGCGGGCCAGCAGCCACAGGGTCATCATGTCACCTCTCCTAGGGGCAAGTGTCAGAGGGAGGGAACAAGGTGTCCACCTCCAGGAGGGCTGGGGACAGGTGTAGCCACAGCATCCTGGAACTCTGCATGCAGTCACAGTCTCTAGAGGAGTTCTAGGTTACTTATTCACTCACAGCTCTTCATCCCTTCTGTCCTCCACCATAAAGCTTTCGAGAGTTGGTTGTATATTGGACCCTGTGCTGCTCGTGGAGTCCAGTGGGGGAAGGAAACAGAAAAGTCCTCTCTGTTAGACTTCAGGGAGTGACACCCAGCACCTCAGGGAATACATCATTTCAGTCCAGGAACCGTGTGGATCGGCTACCTGAGGAGAGAGGCGTGGACCTTCTGGCACTGAGTCTGAGTTTGGAGGCCGATTGGTTACTGCTTTGCTCTCACCCCAGACCAGACCCCCTGAGATGTGATGCTTAAGAAGAAAACCACTTTCCCAGATGTGATTTTTGGGTCCACAGATGCCTACAAAGAGTTCAGGAGAGGATGAGGCTGTGGCTGTAGACGTACATCGCATGCCTCTGATCTGCTACAATGGTCTCTGTAATCCTGACTTGGTAACTTTGTATTTTGTGCCTCAGTTTCTCTTAGAAATATTGTAAAATATTGACCAAGGTCATCTGCATCTGTTGAACTGCTAGTGGGAGTCACGCTGCATTGGGTGAGGGGTCTAAAGTCATTCTTGAGCGGAACATCTCTGGCCAGAGAGAAAATGGGAAGTGATCTTGTAGTAGACAAAACAAAAAGAAAAAAAGAATTCACCAAGGAACAGAAACAAGAAAGTAAAAATGCTTTCGAACTATTTGATACAGATAAAGATGAAGCAATAGAGGGGAGGAGCTAAAGATGGCGGAACAGTAAGCAGCAGAGTAAACAGTCTCTCTGAGAGAAACAGTTCAGATGCTGGAATATAACATCATGGAGAGGACAAGAAGGAAGGAACTGGGTCCCCTGAACCAAGGAAGAATCTAAAATATGACTCGAAGCCCACAAAGAGAATAAAAAGAATTTAAATGAACAAGAAGGTGGTGGCTGGCAGCACCTCAGCCTGGAGCCGGATTGACCCCGCCGGAAGACCTGCTGAGCCTGGAGACGCGCGTGGTCGCGGTTGCGGTCGACCCCGGAGGTCTCTGCGGAGAGGCCCGGGAGTGAAGGAGAGCTGCAGGCGTGGAGACCTGTGCTGGGAGAGGGTGAGTGTTTGGAATCCCACCCCACCCCCACCCCACGGGAGAGAGTGGTCGGCAGGGCTCCATCTTGGAGTCTGGCAGATTGCGCCCTCTTGGGGCCGACACCGATAACTACTGGCATCAGCGCCAGGTTGTGGGCGGGCCCGCGGAAGTTGCCTGAAGGAAGCCAGGGGGAAAAAAAAAAGTCATTTGGGTGCTCCAGGTTGTGGGCAGACCCATGGAAGCTGATTGGTTGGAGATCAGCTCCCACGCGCCTTTCAGGCAATATCGCTAAACAGCTTAGATTCCCAGGGCCTGACCAGGTCTGCTCCCGTGCAAACCCCAGGTGGCTTGGTCCCCAGTTCGGTGCAGAGACACAGGCACCCAACCTCAGATATACGTAGCCAGCACTGGCTAGAAAAGACAAACAGCCTAGCTTCGGAGAAGTTGTGGCCAGTGCTGGGGTGCCTGGGACCACACTACTCAGGGGTAGAAGAAATCAAGAATATGCCAAGACGAAGAGGGAGAGGGCAATCTCTGGCATCCAACCCAAGCGGTGCAATTCCACAAAAGGAAAACATGGAGATTGAGACTTGCACACCTGAAATGTCTGAAGTGATGTCAGTTGAAGTGAAGAAACAACTTCAGGAAGCTATAAGAGAACTTAGAACAGAAATTCTATCCCAGGTAAAAGAAGAAATGAAAACCATAATAAAAGAAATACTAAGCATCTCTAAAGAAGACACAGATAAAAAAATAGAGGAGCATAGGAAAATGAGGGAAACCATGAATGAACAACATAAGAGAGACTTAGAATGCATGAAACAGATTCAAAGAGATATCCAGAATATTAAACATTCATT
>RJWT010045180.1:0-11661 GCA_004365215.1 Cuniculus paca
TAAAATCAGGGAACCTCCTAATGATATAAACAGCTACTTTGAAGATAGCAAGAGGCATTATGGTAGCCACTGTGGTATTTCAACTGCCTTGTTTTGAAGTCCTGTGTTGCTTTCACTGTTTTATTTTGATTGGTTTTATTCTGTTCTGTTGTGTTTGATTTTATTATGCCTGATGGGATGGGAAGTTATTTTGAAGATAGCAAGGGGCGACATGGTAACCATTGTTGGTTATTTTTATTTTGTTTTGAAATCTTGTATCACATTCTTTGTTTTGTTTTGATTGAATATTCTGTTTTATTTTGTGTTTGTTTTATTCTCTTCAAAATAAAATCAGGGAACCTCTTTCAGAGAACCACTAAACCCACAGCGAAGGCAGAACAGGCAGTGGGATATGCAGGGCTGTGTGACAGGTGATGAAAGTATCAATGAGCACAGGACAGATTGGCAAGGTAAATTGTCCTCACTGGTGAGAAAGGTGCCAATTATGAAGAGTCAGAGAACAGATCTGGCTTCTCGTGGAGAGCATGTCAGAAAAATATGTGGGACTCAGTCGTCACTTCTCCAACCTTTCACTGGAAGTTTTTCTTCGTCTGTTAGACAGTTTGTCACACGGTTGTGTGTCTATGCAAAAGCTGAGTGTTGGTAGTGCATGAAGCTAAAGGACTGAAGAGAATCGATGTGCCAGGGCATGCAGTGTGAATAAGGGGTCCTGAGAGGAGGTGGAACAGGTAGTGGTGTGGGGTCTTGTAGGCCCATGGTAAGCATCTGGAAGCTTCCTGTAAGGGGTTGAATTTTGCATCCCCTAAAACATACATTGAGGTTCTACGTCCTAGTATCCCAGACTCTGACCTTATTAGGAAACAAAGATATTGCAAAATAGTCAAGTTCAGGTGAGATCACCTTTTCAGACTTCTAGTGGCAGAACCACAGGACAATCCACAATCGCCCCAGATTGTGGTTCTTTGTTATGGTAGAACTTGGAAGCCAGTTCTTCCCTGTGGGCAATGGAAAAGCAGAAGAGGATTTCATGAAGGGGAGTGATTTTGTCTCTGATCTTGATGTTGTCTAAGCACCACCAGCTGCTAAGGTGGTCAGTCATGACAATGACCAAACTGCAAGTGCCAAGTTTTTATTTATTCATTTGCTGTGGAGTGTAAGCAAGAGGCTGAGGGGAAACAAGTAATTACCCATTTTTCCCAGTGTTCAGATTCACTCGCTCCCACAGCACAGCACCAACGAAGATCCTAGCATCTGCATAGGGGTGAGGCACAGGGGGCCCTGGTGCAGGCAGCTCCTTGCCTTACCCAAGGAGCCCCAGCCAAAGGCTCTTGTCATTTTATGGATGTGGGAGCCAGGAAGGGGGAGCAAAAGGGCTAGGAGTGGCCAAGCAGGGAGCGCAGTGAGTCCTAGTGGGGAGAGTGTCTCAGAGGTCCCTGAAATGGTAAGGAGGTCTCAGGAGAGGTGCTCAGATGGGGGGACCCAGTCCCCAGCCCATGTAAGGAGGTTTCTGAATGGCGATACCCGTACATGAGGGTCTGGCTGAAAGGACAGGAGAAAGACTGAGTCTTTGACACCCCCGCAGGGACCGTGGCATGGCTGTTCACTAACGAAGCCTGTCAGGTAGACCATTGCCATTGCTGAGCTTGAAGGAGCATACTCAGGACTCTGTCTTGGCATCAGATTCTTCCAAAAAGTGAGGTTGATGTCATGTGGATGATTAGATGTGTCCGAGTTTCAGCCAGGAGGTAAAGGTGATTTGGATGGATTGGTGGCTGTGGGCAGGAAGCGAGATGCTCCTTTGAAGAGATGTTTGAGAGGTAAAATCTGACAGGGCATCGTGATTGTATGGACTGGGGGTGGGGTGGGGAATTAATCCTGGGGTTTGGAATTCAGGAGAAAATGTTAGTTGGAGAGAATTTAAAAAGCCATGAACATAAATATGGCAATTGGATCTTCTGAGAGAGAAATATACAAACAGGCAATAGCCAAACCATGCCAGAAAACAGAATGCTGCTGACTTATACCTGCCACAGAACCTGCCCAGAAAGCCATATTGTTATCTACAATAATCCATCCCAGAAACTGACCATGCGGCAAGGCAGACTGACTTCAGGCGCCCCTATGACAATCTGTCCTGAATGGCCAGGATGTGGTTAGTAACTGACGGCATTCTTCATTTTGGTTCCTGCTACCAACTAAGGATTAGTCATAGAAAGCCAAGTTTTCACCTTATTAGCCACATAAGATGCCTCCTCCTCCTCCAGCATGGATGTGGCATTTCTTGTCTTCACGCTAAGTGGGTACCTGGAGGCCACCTGTAGACCCCCCTTTCCTTTCCCTCTCTCTGAATTTCCTTGCCTACTCTTCCTGCTGTCTTTTCGATTTCCCTACCCTTCTCCCCTTTTCCTGTATTCCTTCCTCTTACTCATCTCTGTCATTACTTGATTGAAGGACTAAAGGACTGCTTGGGGTTGGTCTTGACCCCTCATCTGCCACATTCGGGAAAAAGGAGAGGTGAGAGGTAAGAGCCAGGACCACAGGCTTCTCTGTGACCAGTGAGCTGGCTGTCCCTGGCAAGAGCTCGGTGACCTAACTGGCCTTTGGTATCTACAATGTTTTGTTGTTGGGACATCGATTTTAGTTTGCAGCTGTCACTTATGACTAATGTGGCTCTGGTGATGAACACATTTTGAAGGGGAAAACAAACAGGACGATTGACTTGTTACTGAAAATTAATTAAAACTAGATTCCAGCAGAGGAGAAGAGGAGAGAGATGTCAGCATAATTTAGAGGCATGGGAAAGGTAAATCAAAGAACACTCAATTTCACAGCACGTTCAGTCAACATCATAAAGAGGAATAAACATGTCCTTGTTAGTAATATTTAGATGCAGCTGACTTGGGCTTCTAGGTCTCTGCAAAGCCAGTTTCTCTTATATTCCTATGATCACTGCAGAAGAATCAGCCGGAATCGGGTTTACCTATGTTGCCAGGGGGACCGCTTTCTTCTCTTTTCCAAATTAGAAAGAGAGCATTGTTCCTCTGTGGGACCTCAGGCCCCTCCTTGGCCTAGGATGTTAGTGCAGGTTAGTTTTGTTCAACTTCTCTATCCCCGAAGAAAATGTTTGCTAGAAAAACTGAAACATGAAGTCATCTGAAACAAGATAAACGCTTCTAATTTGGGCTTGTCCTCTTTAGGTGATCTTCCAGGAGCCTCCAGGGTCCTTGATAAATTAGTTCTCCAGCTCTAATTCCAAGAGTGATTGCAATGGAGAGAGAAAAACTGTGGAGAGGAGAGGGGTTTGGGAAAACATTTGTTTGTCAAGGCCAGAGTTTGCAACCTCTGCAAGTGAGGTGTCAGCTTGGCCTTTAGGGCTGCATTCTTGGTGGCATCTGAGCAGACAAGGCAGAGCAGGCCTCTCCTGGTCAATGCAGGTGGTTTCTTGAGTCAGATGGCCGTGGGTTTGATTCCTTGCCTTACCACTTCTAGGATACCTGCTTTGTGGCAGCTGACTTTGTCACTTCATCATAAAATGGGGACAACCTTAAACTCTAGTTCACAATCTTGTTAGGTGGTTAAATGATAACCCGTATGAAAAATATAGAATGATGGCCTCCTTGCAAGAAGCGGTAGATGAAAGGCATTTCCTCTCATGTCCTATGAGGGGCAGACTTGTAGTACATATTTTATGTATTCCTTCATTTATCCAGCCAAGCAAATGTTTTAAGGTGTACTATGTGCCAAGCCCCGTGTGACGTGTTGAGGCCAGAGCCATGAAGAAACATGCTTCCTTCTCTCATGTGCAAGAGCAGGGACAAGCCCCCTGGCTTTCCCCGCTGACCGTGCTAATATCCTAGGGTTTTTGCAACAAACAACCACAGATTGGTGGTTTAAAACAACAGAAATTCATTCTCCCGCAGTTTGGGAGGTCAGCTGTCTGAAATACAGGTGTTGGCAGGCCTAGATCCCTCTCAAGCTGGGGGAGGGAGGGGATCTTCTTTGCGCTTCCAGGTTCTGCACGTTGCTCTCAGTCCTGGGGAGTTCCTTGGATTGGGGTGTGTCACTCTTGTCTCTGTGCCTCCTCCTTCACCTGGACTTTCCCTGTGAATCTGTCTGAACTGTAACACTGGATTTAACGCCCACCCAAAACCCCTATGCCTTACTGTTGCCTGATAACATCTGTGAAGAGCTTCTCTCCAAATAAAGCCACACTCCTAAGGTCAGGGTGGACATGAATTTTCGGGGACACTGTTTGACCCAGCACAGTGAATATGTCTTGCAGACAAAGAAACAGAGTCAAGCACCAGTGATGGAGACAGAGTTCCTGATACCAGGGAAGGCACTGAGTGGGGACAGGGAAACCCTCTGGGAAAGGGACCTTGAGGTTCTCTTAGAAGACAAAGGGACCTTAGCTATAGGGAAAGTATTCACTTCTTAGGGTTAACTTCTTTTCAGACAATTTTTCTTTTTAAGCCAGGACATCCACTCAGAGGACAAGGTAAAACCAACTGGGAAGTTTAAAAAATAGGCACGCCAATTGTCAGACCCCCCACCTTAGACCAATTATACAGAATTTCTGGAGGGCAGGCCCCAGCTCAGGTACTTTTAAAAGCTCCCCAGGTGATGCTAGTGAGAAGTCGGGACTGAGAGTGGCCCCCTGGTTGCACGATGGAACCACATCTTCTAAATGCTATATCTGGATGTTCTCATCTCACCTCTTAAAGCATGACTGATCCCTGGATGCTGGGCATTTGATGTACGGACACAGCCAGGGAATCAGGATTGTTCAAGCTCCCCAGGTGATCCTAATGTGTCCCAGTTAGCTCTGCCTGAAGGCATCTGGGGGTGAGTCATGCAGAGTAAAGTAAAAATCACTTTGGAAAAGGCCTCCATGTTCCAGGGAAGAGACACTTAGGAAGCCAAGATGTAGCCCAGGATTTCTGGCCCCCAGGGGAGGAATTGTAGAAAAAGGATTTTTGGGGGCAGGGGAGGCACAAGACCATGAGGGCCTCAGAGCTGTGGCTGGAAGTAAGATGCTGAGCCCCAGTGCTCTTTCTTCTCAGAAAGGAAAAAGCATCTTGACCTTCAGACAGAGCTCAGATCGGACTCCGCTGCCCATGTCTTATTGGGGAACTAGGTCAGCTGGCAGCACCTGTGAGAGCCTAAGCCTGGCCAGCGAGGCCACCTGGATGGACGGGTCAGCCTTGGAGAGCAGGTCATGCCCACTTTGTGAGCACACGCATGGCAATAGGCTGTGAAGCCCACGGATGCCATGCTCCCCGGAGACTGGGGACCCTGCCTCGGGGCTCTGGGCTGTGCTGCTGCTGGCCAGCCTTGCCCAGGGGCCAGCCTGCCTCGCCAAGCAGGTCCCGAGTAATGTTAATAAAGTTGAGCTGTCTTTTCCCACAGAGTGCCGCATCTGTCTTCATTGAAGCGTGCTCTCGGTAATTTCATTGTGGGGTTTTCCATTAAAAAGTTTGATTAATTCCATAAATATTAAAATAAGACAGATAATTAGAATCCAGGTACTCACTGTTACACAAAAGCAGTAAAGTCTGCACTAAATTATTATTATTAATAATAAGCACTCATATAGCACTGGTAATAAGTGTATAGGAAAAGCGCTTCATGGTCATTGTTATTAATATCGTCCGCCCCATGACAGTCTGGGCCAGTGGCTGCCGCACTCCCCGAGTTCTAGCAGTGAGACTGAAGCCTGAGAGACAAGCTGATCTGAGACGAGGAGGCCTCTTAGCTGATGCACAGATGGGACCACAGGTCGGAGGCTTGCTTTTCGCTTGAGCTTTGGTACTCACAGACATAACTGTCTCAGCCACTGCTAGTCCTAGGAGAGAATTTCTCCAGCTCTCTGCTCCCTGATTTCCTCCATGTTAGGAAGCTGTGTGCACGCGTTTCCTATTCACCAGCCCTCGGGATGACAGGAGGAATGAGGAAGAGGCGAGGGATGTGGTCCCCTGGGTATTGCTTGAGAGTGGAGCCTGTATATAAATCATGTGGACAAGTTTAAACTATGAATCATTAAGGGAGAAGAGAGGGTACACCGAATCAATAAATAGCAAACCAAGGGGAACTCTCCTTACACTTAAACTGCAACACCAATTTTGTTGTGTTGGGTCACAATTGTAATTGTCTCACTAATCACTTTAAGGTGGATTCCCAAAGTGGCCACTGTGGAGAATGAAGAAAACACACTTTGCTCTTATTTTTAATCAGAGGAACAAGTCAACTGTACAGAAAACTTTTTGTCTTTTTTTTTTAAAGCACTTATTAAAAAAGAAAATAAAAAGCCTTCTCAGCAGCTAAGTGGGGGACAGCATGATCTTTCACTTAAAAGGTGTGGTGCAGGTATGCAACTCTGCTTTGCTGTTGGCTGTGGATGTGGTGTTACTGAGGTGCCCTTCTGTCCCGACCTGGCCAGACCTGGGGGAGACAGAACTTCACCTTTGCAGATAACTGCTGTGCGTTTCACACAGTGGTCTGGCTAGTGTCACCCCTTCTCGGGGGTTCTTGGAACAAGGAGGGCTGCTACCCTGAGCCCATTTCTGACCGACTGAAGCAGATTTGACAGAAAATTGGAAGAAAACTGGCTGCTGACTTGAGAGGCCCTGGTAGTCAGCAAGAAAGGCATTCTTGAGTTGTGAGAAAGGACTGGAAAAACAGGAAGTCATTCCACAACAGGGCTCTAAGAGGCAGATGCCACCAGGCATAGCACCAATGTCTGCAAAACACCATGAATGCACGTCATACCACTGACCGAGATGCTTTAAAATGGCTAAAATGGTAAATTTTACATTATGGATATTTTACAAAATTTTTAAACCCACGTCAGGTCCTATTGGATCCTGAGACAAAAGGAAAAGCAACTAATACTGATCCCACCTGTTTAAAATCTGTGTATTCTGCTTACTGAGGAATTTTGGATTAGATTTTTAAACATTACTGTTGTATCCCCTGTTTTTAAGATAATACGTTATGGGGACCCCTGTATCTTAAACGTTGCCAAGGGGATCATGTGATGAAAGCTTGGTTCCCAACAGATGGTGTTACTGGGGAGTGGTAGAAACTTTGAAAGGTGGGCTGAGTTGGAAGAATTGGGTCACCGGGGGCTGCTGTCATCGCGAGAACAGTTTGCTACACTGTGAACTCTCTACCATATCGTTTATCTTGCCACAGATCTGACATGATGAGACAAGTCATTATGGACTGAAATTATGAGGCAAAAGAAATATTTCCTCTTTTTAAGTTCTCGGTTTCAGATATCTTGCTACAGCAGTGGAAAGCTAATATATCCCTTTAACCAAATTTAATCTTCTCTTGTTTTAGTTAACAATAGCCAACCATGGTCTGAGAATATTAAGTGGAAAATTCCAGAAATAAATAATCATAAGCTGCTTTGAGAGGTGTTTCTGGAGTTCAAGGTTTTCCATCTCCACTTTGCCTCCAGGAGAAAAACCTACAGGTGAGAAAATATGGGAGAGGCCATAAGAAGAGGAAGGGGAGCTCAAAGATAGGAAAAGGGGTTGAAAGAAAGCTCCTGGCTGTCTGAACGTGCATAGAGGGGCTGGGGTTGGGAGTGAGATTACTTCCTGGGGCCCAGAGAGAGCCCTGAGGAGTATCCAGTGACTGAAGTCCATGAGGGACTTCGAAGACCTGAAACAGGTTTTCTCAGGTATAACGATGAGGGGAAATTGAGACAAACCTTTAGTAGTATGTGGGCTCCAAAATGCAACTAAGGCACACCAGAGGTTCATGATGAACAGGAAAGGACGTTGGGATTAGTAAATGTTGGCATGGGGTTACTGAGACAAATAGGTCAGACAACCTACAAATGTGGGGATGGCTGACCTGGCAGATGAGAGGCAAGTAGTAGGCAAGACACATCTGAGTGCTCCTGCCAGCTTCCTAATCTATCTCCTAATTTATTTCCTTCCTAATTTATTTCCACACTGGCTCCATGCCAATCTTGGCCACATCGTGTCCCTCAAAGGCAGGTCTAAAGTTATCTCTTTAATGTATGTATTTGCTTATTGACGGCTCCCTTTTCATCCTTCATTTAAATGCCACAAGGGAAGCAACAGTGTCTATCTTGTTCAATTTGGTGTCTCTAGCACTTAGAGTAGTACCCAGCACATAGTAGTACCTTAATAAATATTAGGGGAAGGAATGGATGCATGAGAGAATGAATGAAAATCTGGATTGAAGAAAACCTTTTTTGTTGAAAAATGCAGTGAGTGTTTAAGTTTTTAAAAATTGATTCAACAAAGACATATTACCATCAAATTCCCTGAAAGTACTTCCCCTTGCTTCAAATATACCAATCCCATAATTCTTGGCACTTTCTGAAGCAGTTCTGAAAGTCCTCTTTCATGAGTGTCTTTAGTTTAAATGAAATCGATGTCCTGAATGTATTGAAAATGTTTACCTTACATGGTCATTTTAACGTGGGAAAGAGTCATGCAATACCATCCAATGGATAAGATGAATGAAGACACATTATAATGTTTTTATAAGCCTGCCTTTCCTTTTGGATAGCATTTGGCTGCTGCATTCAGGGTAGTTTTTGTAAAGACATTCATGAAAGAAGACTTCCAGAACTCATTCAGAAAGTGACAAGAATGATGGAATAAGTTTGTTTGAAGTGAGGAAGAATGTGTGGAGGGGGATTAATGGCAAAGTGTCTTTTTCTGTCATGGATTGTTTTATTTAAATACATACCACGTATTTTGATTACCTGCTGCACTTCCACAGTGGAGAAAGTGAACTGGAGGGTGGCACACTCACGGGATAGTTAACTAGGTAGATGAATAAGGGGTATTGGCTCACGGATGGCAAGATCTCAACTGCAGTGCCATGAGCTCTTGGCATCATCTGCCTGTCCGCTGTTCCTGACTCCTGTTTGAGCATCTTCAGATGCACTCTAAGTGTTGTGTTCAGAGCAACAGGGGGAGGACCTGCTCTCAGAGGTTCCCCACACTTTGGTTACCAGGCTATATTTAACAGAGACTGATGATCCTCTTAAATAAACAGGTACAAAGAGGAGAGTGGCTGGGTGAGGATCATGACAAGGGAAGACTTAGTGGTAGTGCGCAGACAGGATCACAGAGGCATTCGTGGAAGAGGATCTAGACTTACCCTGTGTGGCTCTAGGAAGCAAGATGAAAACCAGAGGCTAGAAGTTAAAGGCGTGTTTGAGGTCAATGTAGGGAGATGCTCTTATGCCTTAGCACTGGTAGGCACTGAACAAGGTGACCTCATGAGGTTGACAGTTCCTTGTCACTGAGGCTGTTCAAGCAAGGGGCTTAGTGCAGCACCTGGTGCAGAGTTGACTGCAGAATGAACACCCTTACTCTCTTGAATGAAGGTAGTTTTGGGAGTTTCATCGGCCACAACTGGGAGGAGCACTGGCCCAGTCTCTGCTCAGGGTCCTGGGGATAAACCATGGTGATCCAGGAAAAAAAAAAAAAAAGATGAGTGATAGTAAAAAGGAGTAAAAGAAAGAGAAGGTTGTGATGGTGCCGGGAAGAAATGCAGATGGGATCCCCTGGGGAGCCAAAGCATTGGCAGTGACTGCAGGATGGATGATGAAGGCATCTCCGGGAACAGCCCTCAGCCTGGCAGAAGGAGAGCAGTCTCCGGAGATGGTGATTTCCTCCCCTGTGCAACCCTTGCCTGAGGCATTCTGCACACCTGTGTGAGCCGGGGTGCTCACAGAGACATGTAAGGAAAACAGAAGCTTGTAGTCACTTCAGTCTATCGGTTTGATTTGAAATATATGTTTCCTACCAAATGTTTTTGGCAAGATTGTTATTTGCAAGCTGATGGCAGAATAAAGTACATGGCTGTCTGGAAGATGATGCCAAACGGTGGAATTGGAAGCTACTGTCAGGAGAGTGAGTCTTTTGGTCTTTTACCTCACCCAGCCCTGAACCCACCCCTAGTTTCGCCTCTGTGTTGCTGGGGCTGGAACTCTGCAAAATGAAATTTTCCTTTGCCAGCTGATTTCTGTCAGTTGAGCCAATCAGGCCAGTGGGAGGGCAAGAAGGAGAATAGGGCTGGGGACTTCCTGTTTTCTATTTGTTTTCTGTTTCTGTCATTGTTGCTCCAACGGTGGCATTTTGTGCAGTCCAGATGGCAATGGCAGTTTGTTCCAGATGTGGGCTTCTGGCTAAGCTCCTCCTGCCTCTTCAGTGGTGCCACCCCCAGCTTGGAGATCTGTGTCCACCTCTGTGTAGCCTTCCCTCTAGCTTCTATCTTTGGATAAACCCAGTCCCTTCCCATAGCTTCCCTTCCATTAGGGGCAATAGCTGCTTCTCTATCTTGATTGTCTTTTGTACTTCAGTGTCCCTTATTGCCTCTCTTTTTTCTTTCAGCTTTCTATCACTTTTGTAACCAATTCCCTATGTTAAATTCCATCTGTTGACATGACTGTTTTCCAGACTGGACATAGGTAGAGGCTTTGTAGGATCAGTTGACTCCAGGGTTACAGGTCTGGATGCCAAGAGGAGGTCAAAGTGTGTGGGTAATTGCAGGAAGAGGAGAAGGCAGGAGGAGAAGGGGGAAAGTACATGTAGATAGATTCAGGGTTATGGTTTAGATCTAAAACATCCCCCAAAGGTCTCATGGGGCTTTTGAAAGTTGATAGGATCATGGGAACACTGTACTTATCAGTGTGGATTAATCTGCCAATGAGTTCAGAGATTAATGTGCTGGAGGAGGTAGGGCTTCATCAGAAGAGAGAGATCACTGGGGGCATGACCTGGAAAAGCGTATTCTTTTCCTCAGCTGCTTCATTCACTCTTTGCCTCCTGGCCACCATGAGTTGGGCAACTTTTCTCCACATGCCCTTCTGCCATGCCAGTTCTGCCCTGAAGCCAGTCAACCATAGACTGAACCCTCTGAAACTGTGAATCAAAAATAAACCTCTTCTCCTTTAAGTTATGGTTGTGGCTTTTATATTCAACAGTAGGAACAGAGGTTAATACAGCAAATTGGTATCAGGGAAGAGTTGGTGCTGTGACTGTACCTGATCATATGGTTTAGAGGCTTTGGAACTGGTTTTCAGGAGAGTTTGGAAAAGTCTGGAGGAAAAAAAATGGAGCTGTACCCTTGCAAACTCTCCCTTTCTCCCATTCTTCCTTTTTTATTTTTTTCCTTTCTTCCTCCCCTCTTCCTCCTTCATCTTCTCCCACTTCTTCTTTTTCTATTCCTCCTTCCTTCTCTTTTTCCTCCTCTTTTTTCCTCTTCTTTTTCTACTTTGCCTTGTTCTTTTTCTTCCTTTCTTTCCTCCCCCAACAGACTTCTTTCTTTAGAGCTTTTTCAGATCCATGGTGTGAAACTGACAGGAAGGCATGGAGGTTTCCCACATGTCCCCTGTCCTTGCATGTGCACTGCCTCCCTCATCAAATCCTTCACCAGAATGATGCATTTGTTAGAATCAATGAACCTACACTCACATATTATTACACAGAGACAATAATTTTTACATGAAGATCCACTCTTGGGGTTGTAAATTGTATGATTTTGACAAACATACAACAACATCCATCCACTATTATTGCATCATGCAGAGAAGTTTCACTCCCCTAAAAATCCTGTGTGCCCTGCTCGTTTTGCCCTCCTTCCGCCTAATCCTGGGCAATC
>RJWT010045181.1:0-11661 GCA_004365215.1 Cuniculus paca
CTGGGCTGGCAGCGATGTCCCGTGGGCAGCTCTCCCAGGAAGGGGGCGCAGCGGGTTAGGAGCTGCCTTCGCGCACGACCATGGTTCAGCGCTTCAGCCTGCGCCGGCAGCTCTCCAAGGTGGGTCCGTGCGCTGTCAGCGAGAGGGAGGAGGGGAGGAGGGGACGCGCTGCCTTTTGTTCTCTGCAGACTGTCCTGCCAGAAGGGACAGAATGCTGCCGCCACTGTGGACCCCCCCCGGGGTGGGGCAGGTCCAGAAGACGGCGGACGACTAAAATCGCATCCGGGCGATCTTAGCCTGTAGTTAGCCCTTGCCAAGTGGCTCGTGAACAGAGGAAAAAGCCTTGGTGGTCGCAGAACCGGCTTATGCAGGTTACATCAGCGCGCTGGGGACACAGAGCACAATGAGCGCCAGCTCAGCCTGTGCAGAGGTTTCGAAGGGTCCATCGCCTGGCTGTCCTGTGCCAGTGTAGAAGTGTGTGAACAGCTGTTCTTACCAAGAGTCGCACAAAGCAGTGTTACTGAGTTCTGACTGAAAAGCAGTCTTCCTGTGTGCTCCGTTTGGGGAAAAGTTCTTTACATCTAAGAAAAATAATGCGTAACATAAAAAATAGCAAGGCGAAGCTCCCGTGGAAGAGGGCATAGTGATTTTTGTGGGTACTCTGGCGGTCATCAGCCCAGCCGATCCAGTATTCAACGCCCTTAGCTGGAGCAAAGGAAAGGTGTGGTGAAATTGAGCTGCTGTCAGGAACCATTGTGTTCTTGTGGCTAAATTGTGTCACAGTTCATGGCCCACATGCAGAGGCATAAACACATAGTAAATCCTCAGCATTCTTCATTTCCTCCACTCTGGGACAGATGTGTTAGGTCCTGAAATGTGTTGGGGTCTTAAAAGGAGTACGTGTAGAAAGGAGAAGAGTGCTCACCCCACCCCAGGTCCTGCTGCCTGTCTTTGCCATCCCCACCCACCCTACACACACACTCCGCCCACGTTCCTGACAGTGACTAAGGAGGGTATCACACTGTTTCTCTTACCCTTATCCAATTTTCAGGTGTAGGGGGCAGGGTCTGGAAGCCTCCAGACTACTACTGGTGACGTGGGTAACCATGCTGTCAGCAGCCTTCCACGTGGAAAGCTCAGGGCAGGGACGCTTCTGCACCTAACATCTGGAAGTTAGTAACCTGGTGACAGTTCTTTAAATTAGGAAGTAACTGCATTGAGGCATTTCACTACCAATCCTTCTTTCCCAACTACAGTACTATACTTTTTGAATTTCACCCTTTTCACTCCTTACTATATGTAAGGCTGTAAGTTAGAAATAGGACACTTTTAGGGGAACAGGAACACGTCCTCTCTAAAATAAGAAATAAAAACACTCAAGGAAACAACTCTCTTAAGTCCTTTTTCAACCCTCCCCCCCACATTTTAATGTGGTTTGTAGGTTCTATAATAGTTGGGACTGAATCTAAAGACATGTGTTTTCTAGCAAGTACCCTTGACATAGTTTAAGTTCCATTACTGAACTGAAAAAATAACTTTGAATTATTTCATTCTGTAAGAGTTAAATATGAAGAAACTTATTATGTTAGAGAGTTAGTGCACTTGCTGAGATTTTTTTAAAGTGCTCTATTCTGTCCATTTCAGAATAACTCTGTGGCTGACCTAGGAGCAGGGCCAGTCACTCCCTTGAGTATGGTATTTCTAACACACTTGGTTTTTCATGGATTACACAGTGGCAGTTTCAGATGATGGTTCCAACTTTAATGGCAAGTTCTTTTGCTAATAAGAAGTAATGTTCCCCAAAAATAGGATTTTATAAAGAGAGAGTTTGGGCCTAGGATTTGGCTCAGCAGGCATAAGCGCCTGCCTGGCAAGCACAAGGTTGTGAGTTCGATCCCCAGCACCAAAATTAATTAACTAATTAATTAATTTTTAAAAATAAAGACAGTTTGCTTGTTCTGGTGCTCTACTACTGACTATGTCCCCAGCCAGGTCTTAGTTTTAATAGTAGTTTCTTGATTTAATAAAAAAAAATTATTGATGAGAGAGCATCTTTAAATTCTGTTATAAATTTTCTGAAAGAAAATGTGGTGATTTCAATCCAGTGTTTACTTTAAATGCTTTTTATCTTAAGTTTGATTATACATACTTACTTGTCTGCCCTGGGGTGATGCTAATTCACATTGAAATTAAGAAGTAAAGATACAGGTGAAATCACTCAGGTGGTTAAGAAAGGTGTCATATGTTCCTGCCTACTGAACCCTAGTTACCTGCTCAGAGAAGATCTCAGCTTTCCTTGCTATTTTAAATTGTTTTCTTCCTTGATAGTTTTTTTTACATTACCTCAATAAAACACATTTTCCAGCTTTTTGAGACAGAGTCTTATGTAGTTCAGGCTGAACTCAGTGTGTAGCCCAGGTTGGCCTTGAACTCCCAGCAGTCCTGCCTCAGCCTCCTGAGTGCTGGGATTACAGGTGTGTGCCAACATACCTGGCAAACTCAAAAATATTCAGTAGGGAAATATGATCCACTGGGGGAGTGACTGGCCTCTGCTCTTGGGTCAGGTATGGAGCTAGCTGAAATGGACAGAATAAAGTAGTTTTTTAAAATCTCAGCAAATGCACTAATAATTCTCTAATACAGCTCTTCAGAATATTTCTTCCTGCTCTATATATCATAGTTGAGCCAGCCACAGTAGTCTGGGACTTACCAGTGTGCACTTTTAATTGTCCTAATGATCTCCAGGTGATGTAAGCTTTGTTTTATTGTTATAGAAACTGAATTTCAGAGTTCAGTCATTTGCTAAGATTGATGGTAATGTTAGTGGTAGTAGTAGAATTAGATTCAGAAAAATTGCAGCACTTTGAGAGGGGAGCCTGAAGCAGGAGGATCACAAGTTTGAGTGTAGTCTGGGCAACTTAGTGAGACCCTGTCTCGAAAGGGCAGGGGCACTGGGGGCTGGGTATGTAGCTCAATATCCAATATGTAAAAAAAAAACAAAAAACTTGAAGCTGTCCATTTCCACCCACATCAGGCATGCAAGAGAAGGGCTTCTATTGGTCTGTGCTATTTCACCCTCATGTTCCCACTTAGAAGTTAAATGAGAATATTATGGCAAGTTTTTGTTTGTTTGTTTGTTTCCTTGTCTAATATTTCTGAGGGCCCTCTTCTTTTTTGCTATCTGAGGGCCCTCTTCTTTTTTGGCTAAGTTTGCTTTTGTTCTTTACTTGAAAACAGACTGGAAGAAGCTTTTTCATGCTCTCCCAAGTGATCATTTCCCCTGTGTCTAAGTCACATTCTTGAGGTGACAGGCAAAGTGAAGCTGAGAATCGCTGATCCAAACCCTTTAAGCATAACTAAAAATCCCACTTCCTCCCCAGAACCTTTCAAGCTCACCTGAGATTCCAAGAAGAGCTCAGTCCCTCCTTCAAATGCATATTATTTATTACTGACTTCACAACAAATAAAAAGAACTTATTTTAGCTTTTTACCTGTTTTATATTCTCAATTATGACAAGCTTTTCCTTAAGGTTCAGAGTACTTGCTCCAAGAAAAGGTATTTGCATCTCAGTGTACTATCATATGAAGAAAAAAGAAGATAAAAAAGATTTCCGTTGCAAAGACTGTTCGTTTTCATAAAGAAATTTCAGATTTTCTCCAGAGAAGGCGAGACAGAAGAAACATGTATCCTCTTAGAGCCAACTCTAGAAACCATACTAAAAAAAAAAAAAAACCCACTGACTTTGCCGGATACGAATTACACAGAGCTGACTAGTGAGTGTACACTTGGGGGCTGCTTCCTGAAGTCATTAATTCATTCCCTTGCTTTCACCAAGAACAGCTGTATAAAATCAGATTCCTACTGGCAGAAAGCTGAGTATCTTCCTGGGTGTTTGCTATTGAAAGTCATCTTTCTTGAGAGGATAGCATGGCCAGCACACTACAGAAAGGAACATACCCATGCGTACCGCTCTGAGAGCTGAGATAATGCTCTTCACACAAGGGAACCTTCACAGATGCCAAGACAACTTGTCCAAAGTCACATGGGCAGCCGTGGCTTACACAATTTAAGCAACAAAACTTCTGAGGAATGTTTTTATCTGAAAAGGGAAGCTGTGGCATGCTTGCTTATTACACATGCACCTTTGCCTTTCAGACACTACTGGCTTTAAGGTGGAGTCTTCTCAAATGCTAAATTCCATATATTACAAGATATGGAAGAAACTGAAATGTAAAGCAGAGATTTCCTGTCCTACCACAAGGCAAGTCATTGTCTCACCACCAACCCTACTTTAATTTCATATTAGTGCTTGAACCCAGGGCCTTTACACTGAAAAGCAGAACTGAGAAAAGATACCATGAGTCCTATTTATTGCCCATTAATCTTTTTTCAGGCCAACCCAGGACATGCTAGTATGATTTTTATTTTCAACTTATGAAAAATTTAAGCAGAAGAAACCTCTCAATGAAATTGGAAAGAAACGTGGTATGCCTGAAACAAAATCAAGTCATCACTGGCTTACTGTTATCTATCTATCTATCTATCTATCTATCTTTCTTTCTTTCTTTCTTTCTACTACTATTATTTCACTGTCACTCATGAAGACAGTGGGTTCTGTGAGGCTACACAGGAAAATGTAGAGATAAGCCGGAGAACCAAGCTGAGCTGACTGTTCAGATCCATCTCTGAAAAGTGAAGTCCAAGCTGGGGAGAGGGGGGACAATAGACCTGAACCCAGCCTTTGTACTGAACCACAACCCCAGCCCTTATTTTTTATTTTGACTCAGGATCTCAGTGACTAAGTTGCCAGACTGGGCTGGAACTTGTGATCCTCTTGCCTCAGCCTCCAGGGTGCTGGAATGACAGGAGTGCACCACCATGCTTGTTTCAAGCTATTATTTATTCTATAACAAACTGTGTAGTATTTGTCTTTCCTGTTAGCAAGCCCAGAAAATAGATGTTCACATTTACCTACATTTGCATAATCAAATAGTGAAAAATAAATGAAAAACTATTTGCCTACAGAGCAGGGGTGTGAAATGTAGGAAAAGACATGGTTGGAAGTAAGGTTTCAGTTATTTTTTATAACTATAGAAATAATTACCATTCAAAAGTAAAGTAAAAAGACATACTACCAAAATTACCAATCTTAAATTTTTTTTGCACTGTCCTCCAATTTTATCATGTCTTTCAAAAACAAAGGAAAGGGGAAAAACTGATTTTTTTCTTACTGATGAAAGATTTTTGGAGAAAAATTTCCTTTAGTCAGAGGGAGAGCCAGAGTGAGTTAAGGACTTTATGAATGTCTGATCTTCTGTACTTCCTTAAACATTAGCACAGCAGCTCAAGTCAAGTTTTCTTCTTCCTAAGGAGTATTGGACCAGGCAGCAGCATAGGCCCGAGTTCCATAGCAGTGCATGCAGATATGCTTTCACTTACACATAATCACTTCATGTTTTGTATGACTATTAAATTAATTGTTCTAGTCAAATTAACATATCTCTGGCCAAAGAAAACAACTTTAATTATGGGAAGCGCTTCATCAGGTTTGCCGGGTGAGTTCCAACCCCACTGCCTCCTTAGTTCAGTTCTGTGGGAAAGGCCTGTTCCAGGGTGCTACTTGAGTTATTTATTGTACTGTTTTCTATAAGCATGGAGAAAGCTATGGAGAAACATCTGAGACCAGGAGAATACAAATGACCAGTAAACCAGACATCAGGAAGCTAAGTGATGTGGGTGGAATGGACAGCTTCAAGTTAATTTTTTTTTTTAAAGTATTGGAGATTGAGCTTCATACCCAGCCCCCAGCATCCCTGTCCTTTTGGGGCAGGGTCTCACTAACTTGCCCAGACTGTGTTCAAACTTGTGACTCTCCTGTTTCAGGCTCCCCTCTCAAAGTGCTAGAGGACCCTGCCCTGTGAATCACTGGAGAAGGACTAGAGGAAGTGTTCCAGGAGGGGCCAGGATCACCAGATACGATTTTGTTGAGTGAGAGAGACATGTCATGCTTAATATCTGTTCTTTTTAAGGCATTTCAAAATCCAATCGTCTAGAAGTAAACTTTAATACTTACCTAGAGGATGTTGAAGGTAGAGTCACCAACCTAAATGTCTTCTGTAGAGCCAGTGGAAATGGAACTGTAAATCTAGGAAACTGTCTTCTGATAGGATAGATACAGATATAACTTTATTTTGCTTTTTAAGATGTGGAACTTTAAGAGGCCAGGGAGATAGCTTAGTGGCACTGTGTCAGCCTGGCAAGCATGAGTTCAATCCCAGGTACCAAAATAAAAAGAGAACTTTAGCTGGAAAGCTTTAATATCTAATATTCTTTGCTATCAGCAAATCATTTAAACATTATACATCAAAGTACTATGAGAACTACCTGTTCTCAGCCTGGCACTTTGTACATAGTGTGTTAGAGCTGAGAAAAACAGGTACAAAAGTTGTCTCAGTTACTAAGTCTCTTTGGACGGGGTTGGAAACCTGACTCAGTGTAGTCAGTAACTGTTGGTAAGTGGTTATTTGAGTTGGATTCTGGAGAAATAATGTTATTGGTTACTGTGATTAGATAATACCCATCCTGTGGGCTTTTAAGAAATTTTTCTGCTTGTGATATCAACTGCGTGTACTCTGTTGGAGAATGCAGGCAGTGTGTTACTGCGACAGTGAGTTAAGGCACATGGCACTTTGCCTCTTAACTCTTCTCCACTCAGAACCCTCCTAGCTACACCTTCATTCCTGCTGGCTTTCAGATGCACCATGTTTGCCTCAGGTCCTTTGTAGCTTTCTGCCCTCTGCATGGAGAGCTTTCCCTCCAGACTCTTGCCTGCATTGCTGTCCACTTCCTGTCCCCTTCTTTGGAGCCTTTGGCTGGCTATTTTCTAGGATAGCAAAGCCACTCTTTCCACACACTTTTCCCACAGCGCTACTTATCTTCCCCTGAGATTCTTTTTCTCTTCTCCACTGTATTTGTCATTACTTGACATACCTCATATTTTTCTTTTATTTCTGTCTGTACTCATATCACCACCACCTTTAAACTTTATGATAAGAATTTTTGTCTATTTTCTTCACTTCTGTATTCAGGAATATAGAATAATATCTGGTACCAGAAATTAGTGCATAAATGAATTTGAGTACAAAGAATAAACACAGTCAGGTGTGGTGGCACACATCTGTAATCCCAGCACTTGGAAGGTTGAGGCAGAAGGATTGGCATGAGTTCAAGGCCAGTGTGGGCTGTATAGTGAGTTAAGCCACTCTGAGCTACAGAGTGAGTTTAAGCCCAGCATGAACCAACACACACCAAAACCCTGTCTCAAAAAAAAAAAAGTATAATCACAAATTTGACTTGTCATCTTTATCTCATCTCTTCCCATACAGCTACCACCATCCCCCACCCCAAGCTACTGCTAATCCAGCTTTTAGTCCACTGCGGAAGGACATGTGATGAGTCTTTACACATCATAGGCATCAAATAAATATTTGTTGAATCTTTCTGATGTGTAAATACGAGTCTCTGCTTATAATATGTTCTTTCCCCATTATCATACAAGTCTAAATAACAGAAATGCCTATACTTAGCTATCTGGTATCTGAATAATAACTTATCACCTATTTGTATTCATCTTTTTGGGTGTGATGAGAAAACCCCAAAGTAGATTCCGAGTTGCTGAGATGCAGTTAAGTAGCAGAACACTTGCCTAGCATGTGAGACATCCTGGCTTCAGTCATCAGCACCACAGAGTCAGTACCACTCTACTTCTGTAATTTGTTGTTGTTTTTTTTTTTAATTACAACAGAATTTTAAAGCACATTCAGCAGGGGGTAACAGTGGTACATACATTGTGCATTGTCATCCCCAAATCATTCACCCAGATCACAAGACATCTGCCTTCAGTTATCTGAACAATACCAGTACAAATCTTTCTCTTCATGCTTCTGTAGTTTTAAAGACTGAAATACATCACTTTGGTCTTGTTATTGGTAGTAACTTTACCTGTACCACTTCTCAAGATATGATTTTGCTAAGGTCTCTAATATGTCCATGTTGTTAAATCCAATGGTGAATTCTTGATTTTAATCTAGATTTTCAGTACCATTTGATATATTGAACACTGCATCCTCAATGAAACAATTTCTGCACTTGGCTTCTATACTATACCCCTGGTTTTCCTATGCTGTTCTATTTAGCCTCAGTTTCTTCCTTTCTTTTTTTCTTTCTTTCGGTTTTGTGTGTGTGTGTGTGTCTTTTTTGAGACAGGGTCTCGCTCTGCAATTCAGGCTGGCCTTGGACTCACTTCATAGCCCAGACTGGTCTTGAACTTGCAACAATCCTCCTGCCTTAGCCTCCCATTGCTGGGATTACAGGAGTGCACCACCATACCCAACTTCTAGTCTCAGTTTCTTTCCTGCTTATTTTTCAGCATCATTATCTAGGCTCAGTTGAGTTTATTACATACTTTCTTGATAATTTCATCCAGCTTTAAATACTAAGTACATGTTGACAACTCTCAGATGTGTATTTTCAGTCTTGGTTCTTTTTCTTCAACTCTGTACCTGTGTATTTAACTGTGTATTCAACATCTCATTTAGAGTATTGAAGATATTGTGACCTTAGCGTGTCCCTAACTTAGGCATGTTATCCTGTTCCCCCTGGTTCTTCTGGTTTCTCCCATCTCAGTTGTGCACCTCTGTCCTTCAAGTCCAAAATCTTTTTAAGTCATGATGCCTCTTTCTCATTCCTAATACATCTACCATCTTCTTGGCTTCCCTTTTTAAACATTTCCAAAGTTTGGCTATTTCTTACCACCCTCACTGCTGGGATCTTGTCTCTGCTACCATGTTCTTCCTCTTGACTAGCGCACCAGCATCCATTCCTGCCCTACCAGGACTGATCCTTCACACAGAAGCCAGAGTGACAGGAATAAAACTGAAGCCTAACCAAGCCCTCCAGTGTCTTCCTTTCTTTCTTGCTCTTACATGGCCTTCAAGGCTCTACTCATTTCTTGCCATTAACTCTCTGACATCATAGTTTGTCATCCCCTTGCTCCTCTGCTGTAGCACAGGAGCTCTGCTGTTCTTTCCAAATTCCTCAGGCAACTTAGGTTCTAGTTGGGAAGACGGTGTGAGGGAAGGCACAAGTATCTTCTATCTTCACTATGGACAAATATGTTCTGGAGATGTAGGAGGGAAAAGTAAGCTGGGGCGCTTGGAGAGATGGGCTTTGTCCAGTAGATGGGCTTAAAGTCATTGATAAGCAGGGGAGCAAACCACGACAGCCTCCTCTGTCCAAACATGACTGTTTTATTCTGTGCAGTAGCCCTTAAACCTACAAGTACATTATGTTTTAGTTTGTTTATGGAATGAAATAACAAATGTGCTGATGAAAACATACTGGGCTATAGGGTCATTGGGAACAGCTTGGCCAACAGAGTGTATGTTAACAAAGACAATGTGTAAAGATGTTTGGTAGAGAGAGACTTGCGGGGTTTTGAATACCAGGGTTTGGGTTGACTCAAATGAGTGTTAGAAGATCAGGCCACATTCTTGAGTGGAAGAAAACCTGTGTTACAGATAATGTGCTAAGAGGTTTCATCTGCAGCACAGAACAGAGCCTTCCTAGGCAGAACTTTTTGTCTGTCTGTCTGTGCAAACCAGTGCAGCAGCCACCCACCATGTGGGACCAGTGAACATGTGACATATTGCTTGTGTGACTCAGAAATCAAATGTTCACATTTACTTAATGTAAGTAGCCAGCTGCAGTCAGCAACTGCTATACTCAGCAGCACAAAAGAATACTGCTTTTTCTGGAGCTGGAACAGAGTGGGATTGACAGGACAAGTAGTAAGCTTTTACAGTAACCTGTCCATGAATAATGACATTTTAAAAATGAAAGTTTTCATTATTTAGAAGGATCAACAGAAGTTAAAGAAAATGAGTTATAAGAAGGAAGATGGAAAGGTTTCCATTTTAAGCTCAAACTTTGAGTAATGAGGAATCTCATTGTAAAGGACATACAGTAGAATTCAGGGCAAGCCGAACTATGACTTACTGGTTACAGGTCTGAATTCAAGGTCAGGTATACTGTGTCTTTACTAAAGGTAGAACTGCTAAGTGAGGGACTTAAGACATGGAAATAGAGACTTTGGGGTTAAGTAGTGGTTGCCTTAACTGTTGAAATCGTGATGGGTGAGTTCTGAGCATATTACAGAGGAGGAAAGGTCGTGATTAATGTCAGGTGCCAAAGACATTAGAGATGAAGGATCTATAGAATATATAAGTAGTGAAACCAGAAATAGTCTTTAGGATTTCTGTTCAGTGAGGAGACTTCTGATTGTGTGTATACAGAAAAAGAATAGTGCTTGACTGCATTGTTGTGTTTCTGTTGAAGATACAGATTGTTGGTGTGATTAACAACTTATTAGGGAAGATACGACTTCATAATGTTCCCTGTTCTTCAGGCCACCAGATATGCTAAGGTTTAAGAAGAATTCAAGGGGCAAATTGTCTTAGTTACCTTTCTTGTTGCTTAAACAAAATACCTGACACCTAAAGTTAAAGAGAGGAATGGTTTATGTAGCTCACAGTTTGTAGAGGCTTCAGTTCATAATTGACTGGCTACAAGGCAGGGTGGCACATGGCAGAGGGGCAACAGTTCATGGCAATGAAAGACAGCAAAAGCGACAAGAGAAAAAAAGAGACAAGACTTTTTCTGCACTTTATATTGTATGCAGACTACCCACCCTAGAGCAGGTGTAGCACTCATACCCATGATCCCGGCATTGGACCATGAATCAGTCACAAAATCTAGATTCAGCTGCCTCTGAAAAACCCACCCCCCATGACTGTATGAGGCTTTGGAGGGACATCAAGACACAAACCATAACACACATCTTTTGCATGAAGATTTGATGTTCTTTCAATAACTTTTAATTCCCTAATTACCACATTGAGAATATTTACCATGATCTTGAAGGACCAAGTGTCATGTAAGTTAAATACAGCACTAATGAATCTTGTTTACCTCTTTAAAAGGAGACACCATACTGGACAGAGAACTTTAGTGGAATAGTGAATACACATGGTGGGCATGCCACCCAGACAGAGTAAGTTGAAGGTTGTTGAAGAACCAGAAGATTGTTTTATGTTATAGTTGTCATGAGAAAAATGATTTTAAGGGAGTTCCTTGACTTTAACCCTTTGTGGAAAGTTAAGTGTTTAAATATAAAGTATCTTTTTTAATTTTGGAGTGATGGCCAGACACTTTAGAAGTAAAATCTAACAATGGAATTTGAAACTGGAAATTACATGTTGGCATTTAATTTCAGCAACCAACTTGTTCCTCAGAACACAGGCCCACTCTTAATTGATTTGTTGCTGTTAGAAAATCTCTGTATATTATAGAATGGAGAGCTGATTTTCTGCTATACATCGTTAAACTCTGAATGAATTGTCAAATCAAAACTGTAAAACAAAAACCCTGTGAGAATGGAGTTAGCCATTTTAGTGATTTCTTTAAAGAAAAAAATATTACCTTGAAAGATGGTATTCTTCTAGTGGTTGTGTTGTACTGCAGGAATTACAAAATTCAACCTATATTTGTGGTACAGAAAAGTATCAGTGGCCTTATTTCATCAGTGACAAGACAACACAGGA
>RJWT010045182.1:0-11667 GCA_004365215.1 Cuniculus paca
GTCTCAGCTCAGTCCCTGAGATCTGAGGTGGGTGGGGACACCAAGAAATCAAATCACCACCGGAGGAACAGATCCTCTACATGGCTACATCTTGAAATCGAATTGCACGACATTCCCTCAAGAACTGTGCATTGTGACTTGACTGAAAGGGCCATGAGACCAAGCTGTTTGAGGAGCTCCGTGTGTCTGTTGGTGACCTCCCCAGCCCTCTGCCTAGGCTTGTGTCTGTCTGATCAGGCTCACTGTGGGGAACACCAGTGTCACACAGGCCTTTGTAACTAAACCTCCCTTTAATATGTCAAACTCACAGAATTTTTTAACAATGGAAGGAAAAAACTATTATTTTACAATGGCTACTCCTAGCCTAAAGGATCAGATGGTCTAGAAAAATAACAATACTGTAAGAATAACCCTATCATGTTTCCTTCTTCCACAGCATTGTGTCCTCTGTAGTCTCTCTTCTCTTGTCAATATTTCCTGCCAGTTTTGCCTTCTAACCACATGGAAATGCCACAGCACCTTGGACAAGCCAGAGGCTAAGAAGGCCTCTTTCATCCCAGGGATCAGGAACAGCTTCAACAACTCTCATCTGGAGAAGGAAATGGTGTAACAAATTAAAGATCTATGAAACCAGGGATGATCCTTGTACATAATAGATGACCAAAAGAGATGTTTCATTAACATCTCATTTAAGATGAATTAGCAAGCCAAGAACACGCTGTTTGAAATCAAGTACAGGTATACAAGTATCTATTTAATACACCTCCCTTGGTATAACCTTAGGAGTATTTGAAGAGTGAGTTTAAAGTCAACTAATAAAGAGATAACTATGACATAAACTTCTGGGGGCATGCAAAATGAGTTATACTAAACTACCTATAAATGAGTTACCTCAGTCACAAATACAGTCCCTTAGGCTCCGACATTCTTAGATCTTCTAATATCATATATAGTAAAGAACAATGTTCTCTTAGTCATTAAATACTAATGATTAGCAAATAAAAGAACAATAAGACCCAGCCACAATGAGTAAATATAATTCAATTAATATACCTATTCATTACCATTGTTACATTGAAATAGTTATGGCCTATTAGTGATAGAGTTAAGTACAATTTTACTTTCATGCAGCAGAAATCTCTTAAAATTCGGTTGATCAAAGAGATTTATAACCTCCACAGGAACTTCCTGCCTAGTACTTCAGCACAGCCTTGCTTTACCACTGCCACCCCACACTGAAAACACAGCCTCTTCATCACTGATACAGGTTCCACATCAGGACCTCTCTGTCCTAGAAAGCATTCCTGGTGGTGTCTGCTGACTAGCAAGGACTGAAAAGCTCAGACTGCACCTCGAGCTGTCTTTAGCCTACAGACAAGTTATTCTGGGGCTGATGGATGGAGAGATGGGCCATGACTGTTAAACGCCTTGATTATAAGTAAGAGACATGTCCTCATGAAGTCCCTCCCTGTTTTAATACTCTTTCCAATCACCTTTGTGCTAGGTAGGTACTGATGCTGTCACCAAATGGTATGATCAGAGGGCTTTTGTTTTGCTTTGTTGCTTTGTCTTGAGACAGTCTTGTTTTTGAACTGACTATGTAGCTGAGGCTGTACTTGAACTCATAACAACCCTCCTGCCTCAATCTCCCAAGTACTAGGATTATAGGCATATGCCACATCCAACTAGAGGGTTTTTTTCCCCCCGGCACCAGGGATTGAACTCACGACCTCACACTTGCCAGGCAGGCGCTTATGTCACTGAGCTAAATCCCCGGCCCTACAACGTTTTTTTTTTGACCCTGAAATTTAATAATGAAAAACCATAGGCTGGTAGGCCTTGTTCGCACAAAAACCCTTAACCCATTACTAACATCTAAGGTTTATGGTCTATAACCTCTCTCCTGAACCAACAAGAAAGTAGAGCTCAATGTTTTAAAGGAAAAACATGGAATCATATTACAATGCTGTAAGAAAAAAGACCTTGGTGACCATCTGCCCTGATAGCTGGTGTGATCAGTGTCACCCAGAAAGGTTAAGTGATTCAATCAAGGCCACACAGCCAGGGGCCAGGCTACGGTTACCCCAAGTTTCCAGCTCCCTGAACACTGCTCTTTCAACCACTCCAGGCTGCCCTGTGAACTCTCCCATGGTAATTAAGTCAAAAGTTCAAGATTTATGTAAGCTGTGGACACTGATGACTGCCAACTGTATTTTTATTGATGCAAAAATAAAAAATAAAATAGCCTGTTTCAGCTCCTAGATTAAGTCTCACAAACTCCCTAAAGCCCCACTAAGGCCTCTGTCTTAAATCTATAATTAGGGCTTTTAAAAATATCACTAATCAGGACATTTGAATGGGGGGGGCTGGTGGGGGATGTCACTATCCTTGCTGTGGACCACAGTTCATTTGTTTTCAGTTTGGCATAAACTAAGAGAAAACAAACTTCACGAAGTTTGGGAATAGAGTGAGGGCATGATTATGAGGAGGTGCATCTGTGGCTCTACTTAAGAAATCTCATTCAAACAACTCATGGCATTCAGAAACACATTAAAAAAAACAAAAAACCAGGCAAGTCACCCACAATGACATGTCTCGAGTCCACTGGAAGGCCAGTTATCCCATGGGAATTCCCAGCAACTGCCTTCAAAGGAAGACCCTCCAGCCAATGGCTGTGCGCCTGGAGTGGGGTGGGGGTGGGGTGCTAAGAAGGCAAAGCTGTTCAGTAGAAACCATCACCAGCGTTCATGATAAAACACCCTAACTAACTTCTTGATGAAGTTTTCACTATGAAGAACTTCCAAAACCATAGGAGACATTTCATTTTGGCCGTTTTGTTTTGTTTTGTTTTGTTTTGTTCTGTGTTAGTCCTTTTCAATTCCTGGAAATGTTGATAACTAAGAATTCTGCATTTACCAACTTAGGTAATATCTCTACCAGGTAAAAATCCCAACTAGAACAGAGGTAGCTAAAACTGATTATCATTAGCAGGTTAATCAATGAAATAAGTTTGGACTCCTGGGATCTAAGTACCTTTGTTTTCCTTAATTATGTTCCTAAAAAATAATTTGCCTTACCCTCTGACAAGGAGTATGGGACATCTGCAGGTCTCAACAGGAATGGAACCAAAATAAAAAATCTCAATCTCTCAATCTCTCCCCCTGCCCCAACACACACACTCTAAACAGAACCTGACCAGCAGCAAGAATCTTGATGCAGCCATCTAACCCATCAAGATATCCAGTACCTAGGGAAGGAAAGGACTCGTTAAGTTACACTTTTCTATGCTAAATCATAAATTCTGAACCTTTCAAAATTCTCAACCTGGATGTGTTTCAAAAATCAGCATTTGAAACTGTAACTTTCTAGCCAGTGAAAATGTGTTTCACTGAAGGGCATGTGTAGCTGCAGTATTTCCTGCCAGCCAGGCTTGTAATGACATCATAGGATTACTCTGCTTGGAGAAACATCTAGCACTGGCAAGTGTGAGGTCATCAGTCCATCAGCTGCTAAAATACAACTGGAGAATGCCCTTCACATCTGTGAACTTTACTTGGGGGTATTGGCCAGATCCACCAATCAGCCCATTCCAGGGTTTTCTATGCATGTGCAACAGGATGTTATTAGATACTAGGCAAACTCTGCCAAAAACATGTACACATGCTTCAGCAGTTCGCCATACTAATAAATGTCTGGAAGCTAATGGCCACCGATTTGAGTGTCTCTTGTAATTGTATTAATCTCATGATGTCTCAACAAATTTAGTTTTTCTTTTCCTGATGCATACATTTTTTTGGCAGACCATATATATATATACTTTTTTTTTTTTTTGGTCTTTTTGAGACAGGGTCTCACTATGCAATTCAGGCTGGCCTTGAGCTCACTTTGTAGCCCAGGTTGGTCTAGAACTTGCAATGCTCCTCCTGCCTCAGGCTCCAGAGTGCTGGGATTACAGGAATGCGCCACCACACACAGCACCGGCAGACTCTGTATTTTAAAAAGTCTTATGTTCAGTAAGTTTGGAAAGCCTGAAAAAGGCAAAATTAAATAGTTGTTTTTCTGTAGAACTCCTCAGAGGTTGTACTAAGCTGTTGGATACTATATATCTCCAAGAAAGGATCACATTGCATGCAGTGTCTCCCAAATTTATATCAAAATAAAAACTCACTTTTGATGGTGCATTATTCTGAAATAGGGTACCAAGGAGTATTCTTTGAGAAACACCAGCTTACTTTCTTCATGTACAGACCAGACCTGAACATTGCTATCCCTTTTTTAATAAGATCCATAAATAACGTATGTAAGGCCTATAATTTCACAAAATAGTCATTCATAGTCATTTTGAGGGTTCTTGTCCTCAAAAAGTGAAGAGTCCACTGAAAAACACAGGCCTGAGATACTAGATCATGTGGCACATAATACAATAAAATGGGTGAATGGTCGAAACAAGCCACTTTGTTCTGCCTGTATGAACAAGGAGGTCTGGTCGGTGAGGAAGAGTGAAGGGTTAAGAGCAACCTGACTACTGCAGAATATTCCCACAAAAGTCAAACAAGACTTTGATACTAATAGATATTACTTTCTTGGCCAAAATTAGGCAATCCTACCTTAATTTGTCATTCTTTCTTTCTTCTTTTCCTTCCTTTCCCTTTCCTGTTCTCCTTCCCCTTCTGAACACTTACTGCTGGTGTGAAACCCAGGGCCTCATCTTAATTTTTTATGTTATCGCTGCCATTCTATTTGGCTACCATGCTTTCTATATACTATACAGAATCTAAGAAGATCTGTACCTAGCAGAGAAGCTTGCTTTCTTATTTGCAACCACAATTAGGTAGATAGTAATCTAGCATCAGCAAAAGAAATGACCTACAATATGTTCTTTTTGAGCTGGAAGATACAGAACTAAATATGCAATGTCATATTCCAAAAAAGAAAACAATCTCCCCAGCAAAGCCCCCCAAAAACTGTCACTGCTAACACAGGGTCACCAGAGCATCATTTGTTAACTTTCCTAAAGAAGAACATTCAAGTACACCCCAGTGGCATATCCAGACAATTAGAAGGCACCAAAGGAATCAATGTGGACACATGGATGATTCCAGGTGGTTGAAAATGCAAAGAATCTGGTGCTTTTGCAATTTTCCCTATTAATCAGGTCAGGCATTTGACACTTGAGGTGGCAAAAAATTGTTTTAATGGCAACATCCCCATTCCTGCCTTGCCAATTACCCCACCATGGCATTCCTGTGATCACACAGGCCACAGCTGCTTAATCTCAGTGGCCCCAGGCTCCACCTGTGAATCAGACCAGCCTAATCACACTAACAGATGGCAGAGGCCAAGTAGCCAGCTAAGAACGGCTATCACTTTAAATAGCATCTAATGTTTCACAGGCACCAAACAGAGGCACCTGCCGACAGCAGTATCTCCCTGGTACAGCTAACACTAGTCCTTAATCACTGCAGAGCACTCATTTCGGGACAGAGCTGTTGTCATTCGAGAGCTAATTACAAAAAGCCCTGCTTGCAAGGTGAAGGCATGGTAAATGCACTACGGGCTGGCAAAGATAACATGTGACTCCCTTCAGCCTGGCCCTTCGACATGGCACATGGCAGTCAGGCCAGTGGCCACCATGCGAACCCAGAGTGCACTGCCAACCAGCCTTGTGAGTCAGCAGAGAGTGATGCCCTCCACTCAGCCTGGTGGGTACATAACCTATACCTGCTGCACATTCCATTACTTATTGTGGGTTCTCCATGATGTGTTCCCAGGCAGGGCACATGACCACCAGGACAGCCAAACCAAGGGCAATGGCACCCACATGCGTCACTTAAGAGCTATAAACAACTATGCAAACATTCTCACTCTGCCCCCAGCATGACCTGGGACACCCATAGGCAATGGGCCTGACGCAAAGCTCTGCCTTCGGTCACTGAGTCACAGTTTTCAGAGTAACTGCTCTGCCCACCTTCCCAGGTGACTGGAGGTGTGGACTGAGCCAGCAGTCAACACGGAGTCTGTCAGAACAGGTCCTCAGCTTCTCTGCTTCCAGCTCCAAGCCAGAGCCAAAGAAGTAAAGATGCAAGCAACATGCCCTGCCATCCGAGTGTTTAATTTATTGTCAATAAAAATCGCCCCTTCAGAAGGCTGGCTCAGGTCAGAGAAAACACACTCACTCGCCTCATCTCCTGCTGTTCTACAGACAAGAGAGGTAATGCTGAACTCCCATGCAGGGAGGATCTTGCACGACCTTGAGTCGCACTCACACTTTAGTTACTCCCGGTTTCTGCTCAGTGGGTCTGAGAATTATAATTTCTAACAAGTTGCCAGGTGGTGCTGATGCAGCCCACCTAAAGGCAGCACTTCGGCAAGCTTCTTCTTGCCAAAAAGTAAAAGCTACCTAAATCAAAATATTTCCATTTTTGCCCAGGCTACTAAGAGACTCAGGGACAGGTCTGTCTTTAAGACATTTATACCAGGTGCCTAATAACATCTATCTTCTCTCCTAAGCAACAATAATGAAAATGGAGGCAGGTGATTTTGAGATGGAGGTAGGAGACTGGGTGGGGAGGGGAAGGGAAAGGGGAATAAAAAAGAATGGAGACGTGTTAAATGTATGTCCCTACTCCCTAAGATGTAAACTTCACATATACCAAATGTGCACTAATATTAAAAAAAAAAAAAAGGCCCTGGGACTAAATAATTTTTTCCACAAATGATGCAGAAGCAGTTGGACATCCACAAATTACCAAAAAAAAAAAAAAAACTAGACACAGAACCTACAAAAATTAACTTAAAATTGACCACAATTGTGATCTAATGTAAAACAAAAAACTGTAAAATGCCCGAGTTAACACAGACGTGACCTTGGATTTGTTGAAGTCTTTTCAGATGTGATACCAATGGCGCAATCCATGAAAGAACTCATAAGCTGAACTTGAAATAAATTAAAATTTTTGCTCTGTGCAAGACACTGTCAAAAAAATGAAAAGACAAGCCACAGACCAGAGGAAATATTTTCCAAAAACAAAAGACTGCATCCAAAATATACAAAGAACTCTTACAATTCAATAATAAGAACACAACCCACTTAAAAAATGAGCCAAAGGCCTTAACAGACACCTCACCAAAGAAGACACACAGCATGACTGCCTGTTAATGCAATCGAGCAGATAAAAAGAGTATTTCACATCAGCCATCAGGAGGGAAATGCAAATTAAAACAAAGAGATACCACTACACACCTACTACAATGGCCAAACTCCAGAATACTTACAATGTCAAACACAGGTGAGGACAAGGAGCTGTAGGTACTTACTCACTGCTGCCAGGAATGCAAAATTAATGACTTGGGAAAGCAGGTTGGTGGCTCCCTACAAATCTGAACATACTCTTACCATATCACTAAATGCACGCTCCTTGGAACTTACCCAAAAGAGTCCAAAACTTACATCTAAACAAAAACCTGTACACAGATGTTTGCAGCTGCTGCATCCATACCTTTAAAGTTGGTAAACTGCGGTACGTACAGACAATGGAGTAGTACTGAGTACTAAAAAGAAATAAGCTCTCATGAAAGCCAAGAGGGAACTTAAACACATACTACTAAAGAGAAGAAGCCAATCTGAAAAGGCTACATTGCCTGTGATTCCAACTATACGACATTCTAGAAGGCAAAACTCAAGACAGTAAATAGATCAGTGGTTGCCAAGATTTGGTAGGGAGGAAGACATGAGTATGTGGAGCACAGGAGGAGACTTGTAGGCCAGGGAAAACTGCTCTCTACAGTACTACAATGGTGGCTACAGGTCATTATACATTTGTCCAAACCCACAGAAAGTACACCACCAAGAATGAACCCAGCATAAATGATGAAGTTTGGGCAACTAAAATGTGCGAACATAGATTCATCACCTGTCGCAGACGTTCTACAGCCTGACAAGCATGCTGACAGCGGGAGAGGCTAGCCATGTATGGCAGCAAGAGGTTATGGGAAATCTCTTTACCTCTCTCTTAATTTTGCTATAAACCTTGAACTGATCTTATAAAGTCTATTCTAAAAACCCTGCGCCTATTTTAATAACTAATGTAGACCTTGTTTAAATGTACTTAACAGATAAAAATTCTTTTGAGAAAATGTAGAATATGCCACATACACACAGAACCCCAGTGACCAGTGTGCCACCCCTGCAGGAAAATTCTAACCATGTCATTGGTGAATGTGATCAAAGTTGTATTTTATTTTCTTTATGGAGCAAGCATTCATAAGCACTCTTCTGACTACTGTACAAATATTAACTCATTTAATCCTAACAGCCCAGAAAGTATTATTACTATTCCCATTTTACAGTTTAAGAAACAAAAACGAGAAAAGAAGGATAAAAGGGCGGAGGCGAAACTGAAGGAAGGGAAAAGAAAAAATGAGAAAAGAAGGATAAAATGTAAACAAAGCTTTGTAAATAAGGAAGGAAAAAAGGGTTGAAGGGAGGGGAAAGGAATGGGGAAAAAAAGAGGTACCAAGCTATATCATGTACAGGTACAAATTCCCTACGATGAATGTGATCAATATGTATATCAAAATTGTACCAATAAACTTAATAATAGTAATAAAAAGCAATTAGCACAGAAGTTAAATGAGTAAATGAGAAGTGGTGAAGTAGGACTCAAACCCAGGTTGCCCAGCTCCAAGAGGCCAGCCACTTTCTTACCCACTAAGGGAACACTCTCCCAAGTGTTAGTGCTAGGTAGTAAGTAACTGCTTTAAGATAAACAAACAACCCTTAGGCCCCTTCCCCATTCCTGTCTACAAATCAAGGAATACTTTCCTTATTTCTGCTTACATGGGGTACATGTTTTAGAAGGCCATGTTTCCTCAGCCTCGGCTGACATTTTGGACAAGATAATTTTCTGTCACAAAAGCTAAGCTGTACATTGTAAGATACTGTCTTTACCAGCAGCACTCTTGGTCTCTGCCTGTGAGATTTCACTGGTACCCTTCCCAAATGTTCTAGAGGAGCGGGGGTAGGCAATTAACCAGTCAAGAACCACTGGGTTAAACCAAGTGCAATCAATGGTTATGAAGAAAACCAGGATGGCACAGGGTCCTGCTAGTTTTATGTCTCCAAACAGTGAAAAACCCAAGGCAGAAAGGAAAACCAAGGAAAGAAAAGCAGTAATTGGTTTGAACAGAGTGACACAAGAAGAAAAGACAAGCAGGAGAAAAGGATGCACAGCAGCACTGGTTTATTCATCAGTTTAAAAGTTGGGACAGTAGAAACAGCGCGGAACAGCAAGGGCCACGGGATACGACATGGCGCCGAAGAGTTGACAGGAAGACAGGTGACAGCCAGGACTCTTGGGGACCTTCAGAGGTGGGCAGTTACTTACTCTTGTTGTTACTGTTCTCACTGACAAAATCCTCAGAGCCATCTGTGTCGTCCTCATCATCTCCGGATGAGATGGCATCTGTGTACAAAAGAACATAACCATGGATGCGTTTTTGCAAAGTCAAAGTTTGCAATCATCTACGACTAAGCCAGCCATGTTCTAAAGTGAATTCAACAACCCAGGAGCCCACAAGGAAAGTCTCAGACCATGTTTAGCTAAGATGGTTTTAATGGCTTACAGTGTCTCTCCACGAGGACAGTTGGTCTCTGTTATGATTCTCAATGTTTTCTGCTTTCACATTATTTAAACATGCTATAAAATTGGCTATGCTGGAACTAGATCTTAAGCTTCAAACAGATTCAACTCTTCAACAAATTTGTTGAATGTGTAATAGTCAAAAAAAAATTTTTTCCAACAAAACTTTTCAACATTTGGATCCTCTTCAAGAACAGAATTAGTCCTTAACAAGACCTAGTCCCTCTGTGGCCTTTCTAATAATTACCTAGTGACCTGAAAGCAGAACTTTAAACTCCTCACTAAGAGGGACTGTTAAGTCCCTCTCAGTGCATGGGAGGAAAGTTTCTCACCAGAGAAACTCAGATTTTAATAAAGGAATCAGAAATCTGGAGCTTTCAAATTTCAATCCTGTATTCTAAATGCCAAGGATACTGGTGACGTGGAAGAAAAAAAGAATTCTGATTTTACATAAAAAGAGCTCTGTCTTAAAAAAGATAATGTTACTTTGCACATGAGATCGCTGTCATTTGTAATGATCAGCTTCTCTGGTGCATCAGATTCCACAGAAGAATTTCAAATTAGATCAGGATTAGCTGGGTGCCTAGTACACATCTACAGTCCCAGCTACTTGGGAGACTGAGACAGGAGGATCACTTGAACCCAGGAGTTTGGGACCCATGTAGCAAAACAGCAACACCCCATTTTAAAAATAATTAAAAATAAAAAAGATCAATAGCAAACTCCAAAGCTATGTGTCTCACAGCCAAGTGGCACGTCTCACTTTGATTTCACTTGGCTGAAAAAATTCTACCCAGAAAATGACTACAGAGAAGAGAGAGCATAACACTCGCAGGCCAACTCACCTGTGATATTCACCATGAAGTACCAAGTTTCACTGTCTACAGTCCTAGAGGCAGTACAAGCATAGAGGCCGGAGTCTCTAGGTGTGGCGCCTTTTATCTGCAAGTATTCCCCAATAAGCACTGTTCTATTGTTGGGCCCCAAGTGTACCCCATCCTTAGTCCAACTGATCAGGGCGGCATCTTTCAACAGGCAGCGCAATTCTAGCGACTCCCCTGGCGCAGCCACGTAAACTTCTGGTTGAGAGATTTGGTATTTGGTTGGTGGCTCTGCAGAAAGGCAGGAGAGAGAAGATAGAGACAGATGGGAAGGAGGGAGAGGAGAGAATGTCCAACAAAGGTCAGTGGAGGCCCATTCATTCCCAGGCGAAGCTGTTCTAGTTTTGCAAATGGCCCCAGGAGGCATCTATCTCCCCCTGTACCCCAGGATGCCAGGACATAGCTCTCACAGGGTAGATTAGAGCATCGCAACAGCCACCAGAGGAAGCACTCTCAAATTCTGCCCTGCCTCGGTGTCCACATACTGTACTGCTTTAAAATCAACCTGAAACCCAGTATGGAAGGACATTCCGCAAGCAAATATTTAAGTCAATTTCCAAACCAAAGCCTTCTTGCACCGTAACACCTGGGAAATACCATTCCTGTGGAACTTTTTATTCATAAAAACATTCAGTCTTACAAATTTGTCCATTCACCGTGAATGTATGTGTGTACCTCACACAGACTCTTACTTATCTAATTATCTGCACTGTATTTCGTCTGTTTTCACAAAGTCAAGTTGCTTAAAATGAAAGGTCTCGAATGCAAGGGAATAGGATGGATCCTTCCATGAACTGTTTCACTGTGACGAGCTTGCATGAGCACTCAGAATTAGATCAGTATTGTGCTGGTCGAGAGACTTAATTCTGTGCTGGGTGAGCTGGAACATGCTGTCTTGTTTTTTCCTTCACAATGATAAAAGCCTACAGGCACTAACACCAAAAATCAAACAACAACAAAAAACAGCAAAATGTCATGACAGCTGAGTAGTAGTCTTCCCTGTGTGCAAACACATCTTGTAACAACACCGAGTGCCACACACCCCTCACTCCACAAAACAAAGCCAGCACCTCCTGCCCACCAAACCCACCACACACAACCAGGATCTTCAGCCTCCTCTATATCCTGTGCCTTTCTCATCGCTA
>RJWT010045183.1:0-11650 GCA_004365215.1 Cuniculus paca
TGCCTTTTGTCTTGAGATCTGGCCCACAGCAGGAGGTGTCTGTCTTCTCCAAGGTCACATCTGGTCTTCTGTGTCAGCTTCCTCGAGGGCCTGGCCCTGTCTGACTGCCTATAATATTTCTAACTAACTCAGTGGCCTGTCCCATTCCCACCTCTGAAGAAGTAATCCGAACTGCAGTGAGGGAGTATGGGCGATGACCCATCTGGCTTCTTCAGGTTGAAGGGGGTTATAGTTGTTGAAAAGCTATACTCTTCAGAGGTTGTAACTAATGACCCTCAGTAGATACCAGGCATTTTCATCTTGGGTAGGCATACAGCTTTAAGTCTGGAGGAGATAAAGCCAAAGAAACAATTAATTATGCATGGGTCAAATAATAGAATCAACAGGATTATCATGATTACAGTTAACAAAGACTTTTACCAAGAGCACCTGGAATTAATTCCTATAAGGATAAAGTCCAGGGAATTTTAGAATCTGACATATCATTGATTTGCCATCTAATATCTTGAGCAGTTATTGAGATATTAGCAGAAGGATCAAGAATGTACACACATTTAGTTCTTACAATTACATAAGTATCTCCTGTGCTATTGGAATGTCTAATTGTCATCTGATTTTGGAGGATTACCTGTCTCATTAATTTTACTTTTTTGTTTAGAAGAGAGAGAGAGACCAACTGTGGTGTCATTTAAAGCCCACTGAGTGTAGCCTTTGTATATGTCATATAACTTTTCTGGACAAGATCTGGTGGATCCCAGTAAAAGGAATGTAAAAGAAATCTAGCATATTAATTATTGTTTTATCTGTATGATTCCTTTGGGTTTGGCACCTTCTTAGGCAGCAACAAACTTTAATCAAAGCATGTATAATCAAAGTATGTATACAAAGGCATGTATAATCAAAGCATGAGCATTAGAGCTGGCAGGTAAATTTAGAAACTGTTTCTAGGTTATAGCAATTGTAACCCATTGGTTCTTAGGTCCTCTTATTGATGGAGTCTGACATTTTGTCTTAAATCTCTCTAGCTGTAGTTATAATTATCTCTAAATTTTTGATAATGTAGAAGAACCAGATTAATACGTTATTTCAATAAATAAAAAATTCTTAAGTTTTTATATATGAACAACAATATGTACTGTATTTGTAAAAACCAGTCTCAGTATCATTTTGATCAAATGGCAACTTGGATATATATTACAGTATTTAGACATGTAAAATCTCTCCAGGATTGGAGTTGGGCTTTTAGGTATAACTAAAAGGAATGAGTGAAGAGAAAGTTATCCCAATTACAGTTTAAGCAACATACATTTTGATGACTGCTTGCTTATTGAAGTACAATGTCTGGAAGGAAGACCAGAGTTGAGGAGGACAAAGAGACACTTTCCAGTGTACAGCAATCAGCTTGTTTTTACCTCTTGTGATGACTACTCAGGGCTCCTCTACAGAGATGACAGGCAGAGATGACAGTTTGGCCAGAGGGAGGAGATGAGTGCCCTGAGGCCCTTCAGTCCTACTGGACCAGCTGATAGGGTGGGTCTGAACTTTGGGGCCTTGACCTCAGAGGACAGTACGACCTCCAGTGGCCACCTTTGCAATCAGGGCATGGCCTCACGGGGCTTCCTATGGCAGTCTCTCTTAAGGTGGCCTGCCTTGTGGCAGCGATAGCAGGTGTCATTGGACTCTTCTTGGAGCCCTGAGAATCAGACTTAAGGTCTGTGTTTTTTAAGGCCACAAAAAAAGTCATTTTTTGGTTTCTTTGTTTTCTCTCTTTGGCTTTCTCCCACTCTAAACTATAGAATATTAAGGAAGCAGTTTTTACTAAAGAATCAAGTGAGCTATCTGGAGCAAAGCCTATCTTTTGTAACTGTTTTTGAATATCTGAAGCTGACTGAATAATAAATTTATCTTTAAGGAAAATCTGTCCTTCTGTGGAATCAGAATCAAAGGAAGTATATTTTATTAGTGCCTCTAATAAGCAATCTAAGAAGTCAGAGGGGTTTTCATCTTCCTTCTGAAAAATAGCTGACAATTTAAAATAACTAGGAGGTTTGTTTTTTGTCCTTCTTAGACCTTGGAGAATACACATTTGAAAATGTCTCCTGCTCCAATCTCCTGTATTGTTGTCAGGCCACTTTGGGTCTTGGGTGGGAACTGCTTGTGCCTCAGTGGAAACTGGTAGCTCCCCTGTCTGTCTATCTTCTGACTGTCTAACATGAACAATATGATATTTATCTCTAAATGCAACAGCAGCTTGTAATGCTGCTTGTTTCTCACTAGAAGTCAATGTTTGATTTAAGAATAACATTACATCTTTCCAGCCTAGCTCATAAGTCTGAGCAAGTCTTCTGAAGACATTGGTGTACTTGTCAGGGTCATCTGAAAATTTTGCTAATTCTAGCTTAATTTGTGGTAAGTCATTGAGAGAAAGAGACATATGAGCAGGGGCAATCTTTTAAGGATTATGATTATACCTGGAGCATAAATAAGAATTATCTGTTAATGTAAAGAAAGTTTCAACATAAAGCAATTCTAACTATTTTTCCTTTTTCTTACAGTATGATTTTAGTTGTAAAAGAACATCATAATTAACACTTCATTCCATATTCCATTTTAGCTCTAGAGTGTAAGTAGGCCACACACACATGCAGAGAAATATCAAGTGGCTCTTTTTCAACATGGAAGGGTTGAACATCTTCCAGTGCTTAAGAATACATTCCAAAGGAGTAAGGGGCTTTGGCATTGAGCTATTCATGTCTCCATCCAATGATCTCAGTGGAAGACCTCCAAATGATATAGGGGAATGGAACTCCCAACCTACTAGATGTTCCATGTGAGTTCATGTTCTCTAAAAATAGAAGAATGAATTTTAGGAGCAGTGGAGGATATGAGCACAATACATTTATTGAGAGAAAGAAAGCTTCTGTCTGAGAGGGAGACAGAGAGAGAGAGAGAGACAGAAGGGGTCCCAAGTGGGTTGCCCTTGTCTTAATTTCCTCTGTGACCCATTGGTTGCTCAGAAAGATGTTTTTTAATTTCCATGTTTTTATGTAGTTTTGTGGTTTCTTTTGTCATCGATTTTCAGTTTTGTTGTGTTATGGTCAGAGAGTATGCATGGGATGATTTAAACTCCTCTAAATTTACCTAAGCATGTTTTATGGGTTAATATATGATCTATTTTGGAGAACATTCAATATGAGTCTGAGAAGAATGTGTATTCTGATGTGTTGGTGTGGAGTGCTTTGCAGACATCTCCCAAGTCCATTTGTTCACAGGCTTGGTTTAGTTCTGATATTTCTTTGTTGATTTTTGCCTAGTGGATCTGTTTGTGAGAGTGAGGCATTAAGACCCACCCCCACTTCAAATGTGTTAGTGCTTATTTGTTTTTCATGTCTGTTAGTATTTTATGTAGTTGGGTGCACTGGTGCTTCTGTTTAGTGTGTATATATTTATGATTGTTATCTCTTCTTCTTGGAGTTGTCCCTTAACAAGTATGTAGTGATCTTTTTGTCTCTTTTGATCAGTTTTGGCTTAAGGTTTACTTTATCTGCAAAAAGAATAGCTATTGCTGCTTTTTTCTGGTTTTCTGTGGCATGGAGAATTGTTTTCCATCCTTTGACTTTCAGTCTATGAATTTCTTTGTGGGATAAATGTGTTTCTTGAATGCAGTATATTGTTGGATCTCATTTCTTGATCCATTGTGTTAGTCTGTTTCTTTTGATTGGTAGGTTGAGACCATTTACATTGATGGTTATAACTGATATATATTGACTTACTTTTTTCATGTTATTTTCCTGTTGTTGGTTCATTGTCTTTCTCCTCTGTTTAATTGCCTGCCCTGCCTGGTGACTTCTTTCTTTTTTTGTTTGTGGTCTTCATTATCTCTTTCTTTTTAATTTTTTTATTTAAAAAAGGAAAACCAGAAAATAAAAACAAAAAGTAAAAGACAAACAACAACAACAAACCCAAAACAATAACAATATAGGCTTTTAAAACAAGATGATAGGAATTTAACAATGGTTGCTATATTGCATATTGTTATCTTCAAAAGAGTTGCTTAGGTTACCAGATAGAGACATGCAAAATTGATCTGATCATATGAGTATTAACTGCTCTTTTCCAAGAACTAATAGAATTAGTGGTATAGTCATCTTAGTTATCTTATGTATATATATATATATATACAAATTTATATCTTTTTGCTTTTCTCCTCCTTATTTCCTCCTTATCCCTATCCCAGTACTTTTCCCCTTTGAGCAGTTTTCATTAAGTCTTTCTAATATATCCTTCAGAGCATTCTGTAGAGCTAGTTTGGTGGTCATGAATTTCTTCAGTTGTTCTTTGTCATGGAAATATCTTATTTCTCCATCAATTTTGAAAGGTATTTTTGGATAGTACATCAATCTGGGTTGAAGATTGTTTTCTTTTAGGCCTCAGAATACCTCAATCCCAGTTCTTGATTTGAGAGTTTGTGTTGCAAAGTCTGATGAGATACTGATGGACTTTCTTTTATAGGTGATTTGATGGTTTTCTCTAGCTGCTTTTAACATTTTGTTCTGTGTTGAATTTCTGGAATCTTGATTATTGTATGCTTTGATGTAGATTTATTTTGGTCATGGCTGTTTGGAGTTCTATATGCTTCATTTATTTGTATGTCAATTTTTTTATCCATGTTTATGAAGTTTTCTGACATTTCTGTGAAGAGGTTTTTAGTGGTTTTTGCGCTGTCTCCAGCTTTCTCACTGACTCCAGTCAACTTATGTTGTTCTTCTTTGCTTCTTCTTGTAGCTGCTGGATTGGTTTTTCATGACCTCTTGCTATATTTAAGATATCTTTCTTTTCTGGGTCATTAATGGCAATCCTGTCCTCTATATCTGATATTCTGTCCTCATCTTCATTCAATCTGCTGCATATACTTTCAATAGAGTTTTTAATCTGCTGGATTTCTGTTTGGATTAGTTTCACTGAATCCATTTCTCTTCTAGGTTGGACATTCATGATTTCTATCATATTCTTGAGTGCCTCTGTTTGTTAAACTGTTTCTGCTTTAATGTTTTTCTTTTGGTCTTCATTTCTTTTTGCACCTTAGAGATTTTTTTTCTATGGCCACTTCCATTTGTTTTCTTATTTCTACTGCCATCATTTTGGAGAGTTCCAGTGATTGGCTTCCAATTTTCTCTATCTCTTTGGGCTCTAGTCTTGTCTTGGGTGGGTTGGGCATTTGTAGTTGCATTTTGCTTCTTCATCTTGTCATTTTCCATTTTCTATTTTTATTTTACTTTGTTTTCTGTGTTGATGCTTGTAGATTTCTTATGTTAAGTAGCTTTATCCCTGGTGTTGAGGCTTTCCTAGGAAATGTCTGTTCCTCAGGGTGTCTTCTAGATGTGGGTGGTTCTTGGTCTTTATGTCTATCCCAAGAGCCTACCTTCCCAATATATTAAGAATGTGAAGTTTATCTATTTGACTTAGAGCTCATTAATTTAGTACTGGACTATGGTGATGTTTATGACCCCTTGAAATTGCAGTGTTGTCATATAGGGGAGAAAAACTGATTTTAACAGATATTATATCCTAGTTGAAGTAGTACAGTTGGCAATAACAATAAACTGAAGCACAACCTGGTTACTGACAAACTGTGGTAATTATTAGCATGATATCTTTAGCAATAGGAGCAAGTTCTTCAGTTATCTAATACAACCCAACTTATACCATTAACTTCTAGGCAGTGGTTTTCCACTCAGTAAGTGATTTTACCCTGGTGTGTGTGTGTGTGGGAGGGGGTTTAAGAGGGCTGGGGGTAGGATGGAGAGATGAATGAGGTTAAATATAGTAGAAGTGAGGTTGGAGAGCATAGGATAATCATACAAGTTTTGGGTAATTGTAGGACACAAGAGGGAATGATTGGAAGAGAAAGCCTAGGAGTACTGAAGTGAACGAGAAAGAGAAGAGACAATGTTTACTCACATGAAAGTATTATAAAATCAAGCAGAATATTTAATGAAAGAGAGGAAGAGGATGAATAGAATAAAACAAAAAGAAAGGTTTTAGATCTAAATCATGAAAGACAGAAAAAAGAGAAAAATAAAAGAAAAAGAAAAAGAAAAAAACCCAAGGAAACAATAGTAGCCACACCACCATAAAACAGCAAACATACAGAAAGAAAAATAAAACAAGACAAAACAGAACAGAGAGAAAAATAGGAAAAAAGTCACTAATCTAGCTGAATAAAAGAAGAAAGCCATTCAGAAAGGAAAAAATAAAAGTAGTGGAATTCCTTTAGTGTCTACAGTTCTGTGCTAGGTCCAAGCTGGATCCTAGAAGTGTGTACTCTAGCCAAGATTGCAGGTGGATTTGTGTTGGGTTTGAGTCTGATCTTGGTCTCTGGATTTCGGAGATGGGTTTAGTTTTCTTTGGTTGAAGTTCTCCCCAGATGTTTAGAAAAGAAAAAAGGAAAAAGAAGAAAGAAGAAAAGGAAGAGGCAGCCCTACCCACCCTCTTCTATTCTGTGTGTCTTTGTCCTCAAATACAATGCTGGTTCACCTAACTTAACACCTGATGGCTTGTACTGTTATTGTTCCTTTGGACTATTCCATGATGCTAATTCCACCTATCCATCATATGTGCCCAAGCTGGGGGCCCTACTGTATTGCTGGCATCCCAACCAGTCTCTGGACCTTGCCAATGCAGGCAGGGTGGAGTCCCCAGCCTTTTCACCACTCATGGCTTTCCGGGACCCTTCCTATGGTTCACCTGGGTCCCATCAATAGAGGGAAGGAGGAACTGATCTCCAAGCCTCTTCCTGTGGTTCACTTGGCTCCCACCAGTCCTTTGGAATAATTTTAATTGAAATATTTTTCTTGTTGCTTAGGCTTGAATGTTACTTCATTGTCTGCATTTCATCCAAGACCTTTTTTTTGGGAGGTGGAGCTATTGGAATCAAAGACACTTTTTCTCACTGAAGTGTCTTTGTAGGCACTTATTATCCCACATTGCCTATTCATATATACAGTGAGGTTCTGGATTGAAAGCTTTGAAATGTGTGTGCATGTCTATGCGTTGGTGAGGTTTCTGATCATGGACTTTATTACAGAACTGAACATGTGGCCTCTTCATCAAGAGACTATCAACTGCCTGCCAGTTGTTTCTCTGGGGGTGATTTAGTTCTTCAGGGAAAGATTTCTGTAGTTTCTTGCCATATGGGTAGTGAAGGTGAGGGTGGTGGTGGCATCGTCCCCCTGCTGTGTTTCTGGAGAGTGGGAAGGAAGACTCCATTCTGTGCATCTAAGATGCTGCATGTAGGTCTGATTTTTACAAGAAATTGATACTGATTTCCAGTCAGCACAGTCTCATGCTCAAAGACAGACTATGGCTGAAAGATTAGCAATACATACACACTTATGCTTTGAATTCAGATAAAACATATATCAAATCTATATATCTTTAGCTAACTTTTCTGACTCACCACCCAGCTGCTAATTTGAATTATGAGAAGGCTTTTCCTGAATTCTTAAGATTGTCACTGATTTCCCCTTGATTAAGTGATGGCTATGACCATACCTACCTTTTTCATCACTTTTTGTTTTCTATGGACTCACATCTGGCTCATACAGAAGGTGCTATATAAATGCTTGTTGAATGAGTTAATGATATTTGGAAACCTCACAACTACTTTACATTGTAATTTTATTAACCTCATGTTATAAATTAGGAAACTGAAGCCTGTAAATGTCAAGGGACTTGTTACAACTTATAAAATGATTGAAAACAACAAGAGAAGATTGGATATAGATTGGACATTAGATAATATAACAGAATTTTTGTTACGTCTTGAGTTTGGTTATATTGTGGGACTTCATTCTTAGGAGAGCCATGCTGAAATATCTTGACATGAACTGTCATAATGTCTATATCTTCTTTTTAAATGTTTTGGCTGTGTGTATGTGTGTTTGTACACAGAGAGAAAGAAAGTAGTGAAAGTACAAAGTTAGTAACTATTGAATCTAGGAAAAGGGTATGAGAGCTCATTGTATTATTCTTCTAAAATTTTCAGTGTAAAGAGTCAGAAAAATTGGAAAAAGCCTGGACCAAAATAGAAGAGGAAAGCTATATGGGAACAAAGTCTGAAAATCTTGTTGAAGGAGGCATGATTGAATGGACTGCGGATCTTTTATTTGAAAAAGAGAAGAATCCAGGGTAACAATAGCATCTTCAATACTCAAAGGAGCAAATATTCAAAAAGCAGTAAGTCTGTCCCTGTACAGCTATGGTGCACATACAGGATGGTTATGGAAACTATAAGGGAGGAGTGACTAGACTTTTCTGGAAATGGAATATATAACTTTGTTAAAAAGAGAAATCTAATTAGTGGAAGGTGCCTAATGAGCTGAAAACTACTTACCACATATGCAAAAAGGAACAGACTAGATGAGTTTCATGGTCTTTTATAATTTTAAAGTTCTGTGATTCTCTATAAATTAGAAACAAATCTTAAGATAGACCTGTAAACATTATAACTTTGGATACAAAACATAAACCAGAATTTTGAGTGCCTATCTTTGGGGGAAATGCAGTTGAAGGCAACCATCCAAGCTCTGTTCTCATCTCTAGTTACTCCCTGGACATTGAGGCTTTCCCATATGAGCAAGGGGCTTGGCAGAGTGTGTCCACTCAAAAAATTAACTTCTAAAAAAATTAACTTCTGCTAGAGGAAAGAGAGGTTCAGCATGGAAACTAAGAGACAGAAAAATGTTTGTTCTTTATTCTGCAAGAAATCATTAATGTGATGTGAAAACCATCTAAGAAAAAGGGAAGAATTATTGGGTGATGAATTTGAGGAAACCCAACATTTTCCCAGTTCATTGTTGTATGTCTTTTCTTTGGGTGGCCAATGGGGTTCATAGAATTACATTCAAAATTTTTTAAAATATGAGAAAGGACCTTTACCAAATTATTTGACCACTGAGTATATATTGAGAGACCATGGTGTGTGCCAGCATGAAGCTAGGCATAATGGAGAATCACAAAAGGCTTTAAAAATATAGCCCTAGTACTGAAGTCATTTAAAATGAGAAAACAAGTATAAATACAGATTTAGTATCACTAACCCAAAGAGTTTTGGATCTGAAGTGTTTCAAATTTTGGAGAATTTTGAATTTTGGAATATTTACATAGATTTTACCAATTGATTATCCATAATACAAAGATATGAAATTTAAGAGTGTCCTGTTGGCACTCAAAATGTTTCATATTGCAGTATATTTCAGATTTTGGAGCATTTTGGATTTTGAATTTTTGAATTAGGGTTGCTTATCTTCTGATTGAAAAATTAACTCTCCTTGAAGCTTTTCACCAGAGGAGAGTGCTATGGTTGACACACTGTGTCAACTTGAGCAGTTTAGAAGTTTTAACTGAGAGACTCAGCAGGGAGCCAGGGTTCTTACTGTGTAAATATCCTCATCCTGTGCAAAGGAGGGCAAGGACATTTTGTGAGTGCTACACCCAACCTGGAGGGGGGTTGGCCTGTGTAAGGGAGGAGAAGAGGCTTGCAAGAGTGTTGCTTTTTTTGCTCTGGCTGCTGCCTTGAAGTGTTGCCCTGTGCCATGCCACCCTGCCTTGGAGCCAGCTGATTATGGATTGAAATCTCCAGAAACTGTAAGCTAAATAAACCTTTTCTTCCCTAATTTTGGGTGTCAGGTGTTTGTCTCAGCAATGAGAGAAAAGTAACCAAGGCAGAGAGGCTAACCTTTTTTTCTCATTCTATCAATCTACTCTCTGCTACCTATGTACTTTCTCTGACCTTCCTTCCTTCTTTTCTTCCTTCCTTCCTTCCTTCCTTCCTTCCTTCCTTCCTCCTCTTCTTCCCCTCTCTCTTTCTCATCTCCTCTTTTGCTCTTTCAAATAGTTCAAATGACCAGTATATAAATGTGGGACCACGATGGATGTGCTCGACACACAGATGAAGTTAGAAGTAAATGGAGAAAGTACTGGAACACCCCAACTTCCCCTGAGATGATGGCTTCTTTAAGCAATAGAGGCTGTAACTTCTTATGATCTATAGCTTAAGATGTTCCCCTGCACAGATTCCCATGGCTGGCAACTAGAAACTCAACTTGGTTTTCAAGCAGTTTGTTTGTTCCATTTGTAAGGTTACTTTATTATTCATTTTAGGATGCTCCAAGGACCAACAGTGATTTATTCATAGGCTTGGCTGTTCAGTACCCCAGGAGTTATATATAACAAAAAACTGAAATTGTAATTTTGGCTTGAAACTGATGGACCATAAGGGATAGTACTCTGAGTCAGTGCAAAATATGACTTTAATCTGGTCTGGGCAGGGCATCAGATATCTGGGGTATTTAGTGAGGCTGAAAGGAAGTCCTTAGTAAATTGTTGCCAGCAGTTTCTGCAGAGATGGGAATTGAGCTTTGTGGTTGGCAGAGTAAAACCATGGCTGCTGTATCATAGAATGGGGCCTCATGGAGTGGGTGGCTGCCCATGGGTCTTCACCAACAGTGGCTTTGGGTTACTCTTGCGAGCAGCAGCTAAGGCAGAGTTTATCAGGGTGACTCAGAATGAAACAGTGGGGAAACGATTTTTCCATGTGACTGCAACATAGGTCAGCTTATGCAGTATTTGGGAGATACCTACAGAGAAACAGCTGGTATTTGAAGGTGGAGTGGGAAATCTTGTTGTGTAGTCCGTTCTGCAAAACTGTGGGCAAAGCCTCTTAAATGTTTATGATTTTGTGACTTCTGCTGAATGAACCTCTTATTATCTTAGCAGGAATGACCTATAAAATTTGGGTGGTATTTATTATTATGAGGCATTTTTAAGATCGTTTAGGCTTGTAATTTTTAGGCAGACCTTAGAAGGTACGTATTGTTGGGAACCAGAGCCAACACACTTTCATTTTATCATTCAACATGCAGTTGTAGTGAGTACTGTTGGGTCTCAGATTTGATGTAAGTTTTACTAGATTTTTGTTTGAGCATCTTGAGTTAATGCTTTGAGTTTAGAATTTTAAAAATTTAAGTCATTAACTCAGGTATTAAACAGAATAGAAGATGCATACACTTTTAATCATTTTGAACCAAAATTCTGTACATTCATTCATTCAACAAATATTTGCTGAAAGCTAACTATGTGTTATACAAGGTGCCAGGCTCTGGAAGTCACTCATTCATATATTTATCCCTTGCACATTTAGTGAGTACTTTCTTCTTACCCCTGAGATACAGTGAAGACAGATACAATATCACTGTTCTCATACAAGGGAATATAAATGAAGGGCGAAGACAATCAGTCAGAAACAAATAAGGAAAATATCCTGCTGGAGGAAGTTCTATGCAGAAACTTTATAAAGAAATATTTGACAATGAACTTGATATGTTATATGGGTGAAAAAATGTAGTTAGCGCAGTATGAGGTTGGAAAGGAAATAAGAAAAGAGGCAGATTTTGTAGGATGTTGGAAGCAGGTTAAAGGGCTTGGGTTTTACCACAAGTATGATCTGGTGTAGGAATCAGAGAAGTCTTTTGGATGGCAGGAATATAAGCAGGATGCTTCAGCAATAATGCAAAGAAGAGGCTTTGAGGGGTTAAATGTAGATGACAGCCATGAAGTAGGAGGGTAAGACTCAGGATATAAAGTTGGG